>CAIGQV010016631.1:1707026-1730638 GCA_903798115.1 Danio jaintianensis
TGTGTGTGTGTGTGTGTGTGTGTGTGTGTGTGTGTGTGTGTGTGTGTGTCTGAGCATTAGTGGATGTGGGTGGAGGTGGTTCGATAGGTGGAATTATGAACATTCCCATGACCTTACCGTTCCGAGCATCCTGTAGAGTTTGCTCTAGGATTTCAAGGGCTGTGCTGTGGTCTGCGTGTGTAAAATCCCTGAGGAAACTTGGCAGGCTTTGAAGTGCTTTGCCTATGCTTCCTTTATTTGATGTCAAGTGAGAAAATGCTAATTAGCTGTTTATAAATTGTGTTTGCAATACCTGCAGATACACTCAGGCATGTTGCTTACTGGACATATATTTTTATCAAGAGCTGCCTTTGAGACAAAATGAAGGGCATGTGTCTGGAATTATCTACCATCTGCTTTTCCATTTTGAAAGGGAGGGTTTGAAATGAGTTTCATTATTATATTAGTTTTGCAATTCCTTTTTGTTTGGCGAGTGGCTCAGTAATGACACACTTCAAACATTCCTAGATTAAGATATGATGTGATCTTGTCTCATCTATATCATGCAATGTAGCATTTTTACATTTTATTTTCTCACCACATTTAAACTGCAAACCGGGCTCATTGGGATTGTGTGATTCTGCATAAATGTATACAACCAGTTCACTGCAGATTTATTGTTGAAATGAACTCTAGATACAGTAAAGACTTACAACTTCTGACTACAAGGTAGATTTTTGTGCAATTTTAATTTTGTGATTCTATATAAACACCTCAAATGCCTTTATCAAAGTGCATGATTTATAAACGGTCACAGAAGGAGGATGGAGACCAGAGCTGTGAGTATAAAGACAGTTTATTTAAATGGATGGCAGATAAATAGTATGACCAGCGAGAGTCTATTGCAGCAGAGATGTACAGTTTAAGTCAGAATTAATAAACCCCCTGAATTATTAGCCCCTCTGTTTTTTTTTATTTCCCCAATTTCTATTTAACAGAGAGAAGATTTTTTCAACACATTTTTAAACATAATAGTTTTAATAACTCATTTCTAATAACTGATTTATTTTATCTTTGCCATGATGACAGTACATAATATTTTACTAGATATTTTTCAAGACACTTCTATACAGCTTAAAAAGTGACATTTAAAGGCTTAACTAGGTTAATTAGGTTAACTAGGCAGGATAGGGTAATTAGGCAAGTTATTGTATAACGATGGTTTGTTCTGTAGACTATCGAGAAAAAAAATATATAGCTTAAAGGGGCTAATAATTTTAACCTTAAAATGGTTTTTAAAAAATTTTAAACTGCTTTTATTCTAGCCGAAATAAAACAAATAAGACTTTCTCCAGAAGAAAAAATATTATCAGACATACTGTGAAAATTTCCTTGCTCTGTTAAACATGATTTGGGAAATATTTAAAAAAGGAAAAAAAAAATCAAAGGGAGTTTAATAATTCTGATTTCAACTGTAGATGTGGTCCAGATGATTTGGAGAGACCGGAAAATAAGATGGAACCAGGTACACAGGAGGATTGGGAAACAGACAACCAGACAAGGCCAGGAGGGAATCACACTAGGAAGGAGAGACGAGGAATAAGGTGAGGAATAATGGGAGACATTATAAGAAGACACGGGATCAGCTTTCACTGCTATGCAGATGATACTCAATTATATATTTCAACAAAACCTGATGAGACGTCTGAACTGTCTAAGCTAACTGAATGTATTAAAGATGTTAAAGACTGGATGACCAACAATTTCCTTCTCTTAAATTCAGACAAAACAGAATTATTACTTATTGGGCCTAAATCCTGTACACAGCAGATCTCACAACTCGACCTGCAATTAGAGGGACACAAAGTTAGCTTTAGCTCTACTGTAAAAGATCTGGGTGTTATACTAGACAGCAATTTAACCTTTGAAAATCATATCTCCCATGTCACAAAAACAGCCTTCTTTCATCTGAGAAATATCGCTAAGTTACGAAGTATGCTATCCATCTCAGATGCAGAAAAACTAGTTCATGCTTTCATGACTTCTAGGCTGGATTACTGTAATGCTCTGTTCGCTGGTTGCCCAGCATCCTCTATTAATAAACTTCAGCTAGTACAAAATGCAGCTGCCAGAGTTCTTACCAGGTCTAGAAAATATGATCATATCACCCCAATTTTATCTTCCTTACACTGGCTGCCTGTTAAGTTCCGTATTGATTATAAAATATTGCTTCTTACCTATAAAGCTTTAAATAATTAAGCACCTGTTTATCTAACCAACCTTCTGTCTCGCTACAATCCAACCCGCTCTTTAAGATCTCAAAACTCAGGGCTGCTGGTAGTACCTAGAATAGCAAAGTCGAGTAAAGGTGGTCGAGCCTTTTCATTTATGGCTCCTAAACTCTGGAATAGCCTTCCTGATAATGTTCGAGGCTCAGACACACTCTCTCTGTTCAAAACTAGATTAAAGACCTATCTTTTTAGTAAAGCATACACTCAATGCATTGCATAACGGTATGATGCATGAATCTGCTCCACGCAGGTTTTTGCATCTCGTTTATATACACTATGAACAGCAGCTACGCTAATTATTCTCTTTATTCTCTATTTCCACCTGGGGATACTCATCCCGAGGCCCCCAGAGACTATGCAGTGCCACTAATGCAATCCAAGACCTGTGAAGAGATGACCCCAAGGTTTCCATAATCCCAGACCGGGCCGTATCCTGAGGAGCTGCTGTGGTGGTCATGGAGGAGTGGAGAGAAAAGGACTGATTCCTGTGAGACCCCAGTGAAAGACGAGTCTTCTCTGACGTCCAGCGTTCACCAGCCTCCGGCGCCTAGACTGCAGCTCTGCACAAGACGTTTGGCCATAGGAGAAATGGTCGTGCCCAACTGAGCCTGGTTTCTCTTAAGGTTTTTTTTTCCTTCACTTTCGCAAATTGGTGAAGTTCGTTCCTCACCGCTGTCGCCACTGGCTTGCATGGTTCGGGACCTGTAGAGCTGCGCATCGATGGATTTGCTCTTCAGTGTTTGGACTCTCAGCAGTGAAAATTAAACCACACTGAACTGAACTGAACTTAAACTCTAAAAACTGAACGGACACCATTCCAATTCACTATAATCTTCTATGTGAAGCTGCTTTGACACAATCTACATTGTAAAAGCGCTATAGAAATAAAGAAAGAAGAATACTGGAGATAACAGGGAAACAAGACAGGTAAATATACTATTAGAAATAGCTAGATAACACTGACCGTGGGAGAGCTAGTGCTTTTATCTACTGACCAGGCCAGACACTGAGTGCAGTGAAGTGCTGGGTTTTATGGGGCTGATGCGATGACAGGGGATGACATGCATGTGCGAGGCTAATCAGAATACAGGTGATGGTGATCAGAGTGATGGCGGTGAATGTGAGTGAGGAGAACCTGGCCTGGCTGTTACATAAACAAATGATACTGCACATTTACTGTACTATTTTCATGTATTTAAGCTTGTCAGCTCACCTGGTACAGCACTGCATTTTCAATGCAGAGCTTTAAAGTCCCAGTGAAATCAAAATATATTTTTTAGATGTTAGAATCAGTATGTTAGTCTTAAGTATATCTATAAGCTAGTGTGCTCCAAAACAGTGACACAATTCACATTTAGAAGATTTTTGGACCTCACCTCATACTTTAGTTCCTCATCAAATCTTCTGTCCAATCAAATGCTGTATAGCAGGGATGGCAACTTCAGTCTCTACTTGGCATTGATCTTGTGCGTCCACTATGTTTGTAGTTTGTTACACTTTTCCCCAAAGTTTGCAGTTCTAATCAAATTCACATCCAAAGCGTAATGTATTGTGGGCAATATTAGCGGTTAGAGTACAGACTGTTCTACACTTCGAATCTCTAATGAAAATAGTGCACCATCCAGGAATCTTTGGCATACTCTTTTCAACATACTACGGTTTGGGGCATACTAATTCTATTTTTGAATACTATTTAGGACGGATAGTATGTGAATTGGGACGCAGCATGGGTGTAGCTAGGGATAGTTGAATGATAAGAGTTCAGTACATGGTGTAAATTCCGCAAGTGTAAAACCCGGTGAACAGGACATTCAGAACACAATACAGACTGTTGCGTTGCTCACAGGGCATGCCCTCAAGATTTGCATGTACTTTAGGTCACATTCTACATCATCCCAACCTGGCGAGCAGCTGCAGTCATCAAGAGGTCATATACTATGTAAAGAACTGCTAGCACAAAATGATAGCTCCTTGGATCTAATACAATTTGCATATATGCCCAAATTACAAGGTCTCGTGCAGTGATTTGATGACAAACAATTTGAACCAAAATTAAAAAAACAAAGGAACTTTGCTGTGGGAACCAAAAGAAGACACATAGTTTCATATGATCAAGTTACTATAAAAGATAAAGGTGGAACAATTATTCAGTTTTAAATACTTAGGCATGTGGACCACATACAAAAAGAAAGCAAGACAGGGTTTAGGTCTACTCAGTAAGTTAAATAATTTAAGCAAAAACAAGAGTGTTTTAACTGTGGTTTATCAATCATTGGTTGAAAGTATTTTAACATTGTCATGTGCGCTGTTGTTTACTTTGCTCACTCAGTTATTGGGCACTGTCGCGCACCTGTTAGTCATTCAGATGCTTAGCTGTTCACTGATCCATTGCACCTGTACCCACCTGGCTTAATCCTTGTGCTATTTATGCTGCCACATGGTTGTGTCTAGTTGCTTGATTTTTCTTGTTTGCTCTGTCACAAGTCAATATATGGCCATCACTTACCTCTTGTGCTCTGTCTAGTCCTTGTCTGTGTCTCTGTACCAGTTGTGTCATCCTGTGGGAGCTCCGTTAATTTATCCATCGAGTCCACCTCTCGGTCCTCTGCTGGCATGCTTGGATGCTGGTTAAATCTTAGAGGGGTTCACTCATCTAAAGCTCCGGTTCTGCTCTCTCCGCCTGGCTGAGGGAGACGCCCTTCCTCTGAAGTCTCTTTTCTCCCTCGTCCAGTCTGCGATGCCGTGAAAGGCCTTCGGCAGAATGTTTAAGTTACCTCTTGACATTTATTTGAATAAAATTCAGAGACTATCCGTCTGCTTTTAGGTCCTATTTTGTTCACCTCACAAACATACAACATTGTTTCATGGTATGGTAATTTAACATTAAAAAATAGGAATAAACTAATGTGGGTAGTACATGAAGCAAATAAATTCATTGGCCAGAGGCAAAGTACAATAAATGAACTGTTTTTCCGATCCATGAAGAAAAAGGCAATGACAGTGTACTCTGACCAGACCCATCACCTCCATTTCTGCTTTGAGGCAATTCCTTCAGGGTGGAGGCTGCGAACACCATTGGCTGAAAGGAAAATGTGTAAAAGGTCATTTATTCAATGGGAGTGACTGTTCTTAACCAAATTCTCAGTTGAGGTAGGTTTTGCAGGTTGGTGTACTCATATATGTGTGAAAGATTATATATGAGGGCGAGTGGGGTTATATGTGTTTTAAAGATATGCAAGAGTGTGTATACTGTATTGTATGATGTATGCCAATGTCAAATATGAATTTCTGCTCAGAAACGCTGCAGAAAATAAAAGTAAAGCAAAACATTTCCTGGAAGTCACCTACTTAACCAACTAATTGGACAATGCACTTTGCTAGTTGTAATATGTAAGCCTACACATTGCAATCATTCAGGCATGCTCCTAGGGAGAATTTTACTGCATTTGTGGAGTAA
Source organism: Danio jaintianensis (assembly GCA_903798115.1). Taxonomy (NCBI): domain Eukaryota; kingdom Metazoa; phylum Chordata; class Actinopteri; order Cypriniformes; family Danionidae; genus Danio; species Danio jaintianensis. Next base: position 1,712,754 of record CAIGQV010016631.1, read on the forward strand.
GTACTGGTGAACAACACATCCCCATTTACAATGGAACCAGCCAACAACACCAGTCCCACTCCAGACCCAGAGACCTTACAGCCAATCAGCTTGTGCCCTCCACAAATGAAATGACCGACTGCAATGAAAAAGCCATCATCATCATTAGTGACAGAACAAATCATCGCCCCATGGTAGGAGCTCTATCAGACCAGGTGCATGAGCCAGCAAACACGATCGCAGAGGGAGTTTTAGAGATGATTAAAATATTTATTGGAGGCCCTGCCCACTTTTCGGCAGTTGAGCGTGAGCTTACAATGGACTCTAGGGGCTTATTTAATATTTTGGACTCTGTGAGTGAGGAGAATTATTGGCTTCTCCCATGCCTGCTGGTTCTATCCAAGTCAGGCTCTCCATTGCTTCTACTGGTTACATCCAGCTTAATCTCGCTATTTGCCATAGAGTTAACAAATGAAGAAAGGTCTTACTCAAAGTCGTCAAAGTACTACTGCACCATGGGAATTGTAGACTGAAGATCTTCGCCACCTCCCAAGAGTCTAGCTTTCAGGACCATTCCTTCAGGAGGTGCAGACTATCGATGGATCTTTTGTGCCATTCCACATTTTCCACTATTATCATTGCAATAAACATGGTGAAGGCTCCTGCAAGAAAATCCTGCAAATTCAAAGTTTTCATGGGCACTAGAGTGGCAGCGATCCATGAGTTCACTAACCTTATCCATTGGAGGTCGGCACAGATTCCAGCTGATGATATTACAAGAGGGAAAACCTTAAAGGAGCTTGTTCAGCACAACAGATGTGGTCAAGAGTCTCCATTCCTCCTTTTCTTACCAGAGTGCTGGCCAGAAAATCCCACGGCCCATCCAGAGACAGGCCATTCTATAGAATTGATGCGAACTGCTGTTCATTTTCCCACATTCAAAATACACGTTTATAAAACATTTCCAAATTCAAAGATTAGAAGTTTACTAAGATACTACTATTATCTATTGAAACTATTAATATGTTTAATATATTTAAAATTGTAATGTATTGGGTGCCTTCAATTTGGTGGCTGTCCCAAACACTAACCCCAAAATTTATTAACTTCTGAAAATTTCATTGCAATATTTCCATTTTTTGATTATTTTTAAAATGTGACATTTAAAAATATATATTATATATTTGATTTGATTTTTAAATAATAACATTTAATTTTTTTTAAATGTGTCCCGTGTCACTTTCATGTCACTACTGAACCTGTGTATTTCTTAGTCCATTGGCTGAGGCTTATTTTTAATCCTCACAATACATTTGTTTTGTTTGTTTATGATTTATTTAACATTTTTACATTTTACAGACATATCAAACAACCCTTATAGAAATAATAATAGAAAATTAGAAATACAAAAAAATATATAATAATTATAAATAAAAGGAAATAAAAATAAGATAAAATAAAACCCAATTACACAAATAATGCGGGGCAGATGTCTATATTTATGCAACAATCACAATGTTACAATTCGAGTAATAAAAGATTACAAACTGATGTATTATTATTGTCAAGAGTTAGCAAGGGTGATCAGTCTAGAGAGTTTTAACATAAGAAAAAAAGGCCTTCCAAATTTTAACAAACGTTCTGTTATGTCTTTGGAGGGAGTATCTAATCTTCTCTAGTTTCACAAAATACAAAGCATCTTTCAGCCACCGTACATGCGAGGGTTGCTGGCGGCTCTTCCAGTTTAATAAAATTACACGCCTAGCAAGCAAAGTAAGAAAGGCCATAAAGTTTAAAAAGTAAGTGGGTAATGTGTAATCATCAGGCATCACACCAAAAAGGCCAATAATAGGCAATGGTGCTATATCTATAGAAGTAATGGCTGAAAGAGAAAGAAATACTGAACCCCAAAATGAGAAAGGAGCTGGGCATGTCCAGAACATATGGGTTAAAGTGCCTAAACCCGAATGACACCTATCACACTCCGGATCAATAGTTGGGTCTATCCATGCGAGCCTACATTTTGACCAGTGTACTCGGTGAACCACTTTACACTGAATGAGGCAGTGACGTGCGCATATAGATAAGGAATGAACCCTGTCCAGAGCTGCTTCCCATGTACCTTGGTCTATTTCAATATTAAGGTCCGCAGACCAGCTGGCGCGGAGACTGTCAACTGGAAAAGATCTTAAATTGGCAAAAATACTGATTAACTTAGAAATTAAGCCTTTACTGCTTGCTTCAAGACATAAAATATTGTCAACCTCAGTAAGAGATGGGACATTGGGAAAACCTGGGAAATGTTTTCGAACAAAGTCACGTACTTGTAAATATCTAAAAAAAATGATTTCTCTGTATGTTATACAGCGTATTCAGTTGGTCAAATGAGGCAAATGTACCTTTGATATAAAGATCAGCTACCGAGAGGATCCCTTGATTCCTCCAAGAGGCATATGTGCCATCCAAAGTGGAAGGAGAAAACAATGGGTTCAAATATATTGGGGAGGTCAAAGGGGTAGCTTGAAAACCAAAGTTACGTAAAAACTGAATCCAAATTTTAAGACTGCTCTTCACAATTATATTATCAGTGTACTTAAGTGGAGAGAGCGTGATGGGAAAGCAGAGGAAAGCTTTTAATCTGAGGATTTACATGAGGCATTTTCAATATTTAACCATGCCGGGGGACTGTCCAAATTATTTAGATTTCTCCAATATAGTAAGGTATGTATGTTCGCAGCCCAAAAATAAGACAAAAAATTAGGAAGGGCCATCCCACCCAATCCCTTAGGTTTCTGTAGGATGAAATTCCGAATCTTCGGGGTCTTACCAATCCACAAGAATTGGGAAATGGTACTATCTAATGTAGCAAAAAAGGATTTTGGGATAAAAATTGGAATACACTGAAAAAGGTATAAGAATTTAGGGAGTACATTCATCTTCACACAGTTGATTCTGCCTGCTAAGGACAAAGGAAGAAGAGTCCAGCGTCCAGAGTCTTGTGTGAGACGGCTAAGCAACGGAGAAAAATTTTGGTCGAACTGCTCTTCAAATTTTTTTGTCACCTGTACACCTAAGTATTTAAAGCTGTGTAAAGTGGCCTTAAATGGTAAGGAGGATAAAGGATATTCAGAAGCAGCATTATTAATAGGCATTACTTCACTTTTAGTCAGATTTAACTTGTAGCCTGAAGTTTTACCGAATTCTGTTAGCAATGTAAGCACCACTGGGATAGAGTTGGCAATGAACAGCAAAAGGTCGTCTGCATACAAGGATACTTTATGGTCAACTCCCCCCCCCCTAGTGATGCCCAACATTGAACTGCCTCTAAGGGCAATGGCTAGAGGTTCGATAGCCAGAGCGAACAACAGAGGGGAGAGTGGGCAACCTTGCCTCGTTCCTCTCCCAAGAGGGAAGTATTTTGAATAGTAATTGTTTGTACATACGCAGGCTAGAGGGGAAGTATACAAAAGCTTTATCCAAGATAGAAAATAATCACCTATTCCAAATTTTTTAAGAGTATAAAATAAAAAATCCCACTCGACTCTGTCGAAACCCTTTTCAGCGTCCATGGATATAATTAATTCTGGAGTCTTTTTATGTGGGCTAGTGTAAAGAATGTTAAAAAGACGTCTGATGTTATGAATGTTATGATGTTATGATCTGGGGAGATTACAGTCGGTAGTAGTGGTTCCAAGCGACATGCTAGTATCTTAGCGAGTAGTTTTACATCTGCACACAGTAGAGAATGGGACGATAATTATTACAATGACGGGGGTCCTTATCTTTTTTAAGGATTAAGGAGATAGAGGCTTGACGTAGAGTTTGAGGGAGTATACCAGATTTGTAAGATTCATTAAACATGTTCAACATAAGAGGTGATAGTTTCTCTAAGAATGTTCTTCTTAGAGAAAAATTCAGTAGGAAACCCATCTGGACCTGGGCACTTTCCACTTTGCAAAAGGTTCATCGATGTCTTAACTTCGTCGAGAGTGATGGGATCATCCAATTTTAAGGCCAAATCAGGATCTAGAAGGGGAATATCAAAATTGTTGAAAAAACTATTGAGGTGTAAATCTTCGTTAAGGCTTTCTGAGGTGTACAAGGAGTTGTAAAAATCTCTAAATTGGTCGTTAATGAGAAGTGGGTTAATTGTGGGTCCGGAAGACGTTGATATTTGAGCTATATGGTTTAGGGCAGAGGATTGACGTAGCTGATGTGCTAGCAATTTACTGGGTTTGTCACCAAATTCATAATAATTATAACGGCTTTTATGAAGAGCTTCAGTAGCCTCATTCGTTGTCAGCAGGTCAAATTCAGTTTTTGTTGTAAGTATTTTCTTAGACAAATCTGGGGTAGGTGAGGTTTCCATTCTGGATTGAAGCTCCACTAGATATTTAATTAAAGAAGACTTCTGTTCAGCTCCCTTTTTTTTCTCTGATGTGCTGAGTAAGATATGATTTCTCCCCTCAAAAAGGCTTTACAAGCTTCCCATATAATACCAGCTGAGGTGCTAGGGGTGACATTTGTAGAAATAAAAAGGTCAATCCGATCATTAATAATTTGCACAAAATCTGGGTTATTAACTAATAGAGTATTTAGGCGCCAAAAAGACCTAGGAGTTGTCCCACAAGGAAACGACTGATCCAATGTAAGCACAGAATGATCACAATAGGACTGTAGGAGCAGTCCTTGATACGTGGAATCAATTTATTACCAAGAAGAAAATAATCAATCGGTGAAAAGCTTTGGTGGACAGGTGAAAAAAATTAAAACTGTTTTGCGTTAGGGTTAAAAAAAACGCCAGACATCGGAAACTGCATATTGTTCCATAAACAGTTCAATAGTTTTTGAGGATTTAGAAATATCTCTGGGTTTTAACGAAGAATAATCTAAAGTAGGATTCAGGCAGCAGTTAAAATCTCCTCCCAAAATGAGTTGGCTAGAATTTAAGTCAGGAAGGGAAAATAAAAGATTCTTGAAAAAACTTCATTGTCCCAATTCGGTCCATATATATTCGCTAATACCAGATGTATTAATATGGCCAGTAATAATGATAAAACGTCCATTTGGATCAAAAATTACTTTAGACACAGAAAATTGAACTGACCTATGTATAACTATAGCCACTCCTCGTGACTTACTGGAAAAAGAAGAATGATACAGCTGACCTACCCAGTCCCTTTTAATTTTTAAGTGATCGGCACTTGTAAGATGAGTTTCTTGGATAAAAGCTATTTTGATGTTTAGCTGCTTCAAATGATTAAGAACTTTATTACGTTTTATAGGTGAATTAAGCCCTTTGACGTTCCAGCTGGAAAATCTAAATACACCAGTAGGAGGTGTCCCACTGATCGCAGGAGACATAAAAAACTAGTAGTAATCATACATTTTCTCTGACCCAAGAGAAAAAAAAACACAAACCCCCCACCCACCCCCGCCCCACACGCATAACTCCAACAAACAAACGATGTAGCCAAGAACATCAACATCGTACATATCTCCAAACCAGAACAGTTGCAAGCTTCCTTCATAAAATCCCTTCCCATATTTTACTACACAACCTCATAGTTGTATTTATACCAGCACTTTTAAGAATTGCAACAGTATGAATAATTGACTGAGAAAATACATACATACATGCATACATACAGATATAAACATATACATACATACATACATATACATATACATATACACATATACCTTGAACCATGACTTATCCGTAAGCTGGTAACAAGCATTGTATACAATTTAACATGGCTACGTCCGCATGAATTTATACCACGCCGAGTTGCAGTTCCGAATGTAGTTGTTTGCTTCAGTAGCTGTCAGCAGCCATAGTTTCTCACTGTTTGGTAGAGTGATGCGTAGTTTAGCTGGAAAGAGAAGAGCAGGTCTGAGTCCGCGCTTGTAGAGCTCCGCCATGGCTTCTTTGAATTCACTGCGCAGCTTTAGGACATCTGGGCTGTAATCTTCAAAAATCCGAATTCTGTGATCACGAAAGGTCAAAATCCCTTTTTTACGGGACTCACGAACAACCAAATCCTTCACCTGGTAACGATGAAACCGCAGGACCACAGGACGCGGTCTCTGTCTTGGAGCAGGTTTGGGAGCGGGGATTCGGTGCGCTCTGTCCAGTTCAGGCGGTGGCGCTAAAATCTGATTGCCAAAAATCTCAACAAGCATTTCGGAGAAGAAGATAGTTGGCCGCGGTCCCTCAGTGACCTCAGGGAGCCCCACGATGTGAATATTCTGCCGCCGGCTGCGCCCCTCCAGGTCTGACATTTTAGCTCGCAGCCACTCGTTTTCTTTAGTGAGGCCGGAGCACATGGCCTCGCGGTGTTCAAGATTTTGGGTCACTTCCGTGAGTCCTGATTCAAGGCAATCGATGCGCTGGTCGTGAGCCGCGACCGTGGAGTTAATATTGTCAAACTTAGTGTCCAGGCTCTCAAACGAGGCTTTAAAATCTGCGGCAAGAGAGGCTCTGAGCTCCTCGTGCAGGGCGCTAATTTCAGCTAGCGTGACGCTAGAGCTAGGTGAGGAAGACGCTTCACGGTCTTTTTCCACCTGTTTACCCTTTCCTTTCGACATGCTAAATGAGAATATAATACTACGCACACTAAGAAAGAAAAGTAAATAGATGTAGGTTGCCAAAAAGTTCTAAAACAATGAGGATTGTAAAGAAGAAATGAAAAGTTAAAGGGAGCTGGTCGCACTCACGTCTATGCCGAAGGCGACATAACCGGAAGTCCCTCACAATTAATTTTTAATCAGGAATTAATCATGTGTCCCTCTTTCTCATAGCTACATGGTGACTAGATTAGTCCAGTCCATTTTGTGGTAAATGGGTTCAAAAGTCTTAAAAGTCATGTGTAACTTGAAGGAATGTCACTACCAGACATCCCAACCTGCAAGAACTCATTTCAGGGAGATGTCGTGACCATTTCAGGGAGATGTCTTGAAATTTCTTTATTAACTAATTGGAAAGAATTTCACATGAACACACGACGTCTGCATGAATAGAACACAATTATTTACATGTTTACTGGATATAGCTGAAACAAAAGCCTGAAACAATTATTTGTTAATTAATTTACTCATATAAGCACACAAAATTTGGGGGGCCTATGATATAAAAAGGATAGATAGATAGATAGATAGATAGATAGATAGATATTTTCACCATTTATATAAACTCCTAGACCTCCTATATTTCTCCACGACCTTCCTCTCTGGGGCAGAGAGCAATTATAGTTTGCCCTTAAGCTGAAACGTACCTGGCAATGCATTTACACCACAATCATAAAGACGAGGTGGAGGTCGAGAAGCAGCTCAAGACTTACTGAAAAATCCCTTCAGGTCAAGATACTCATAGAGCATGTGCCAGATTGATAAGTGCATCTAAAGTCTTGGATAATCCCAGAGCAAAGATCTTATCTTTAAATGTAATCCGTTAGTCCACGCAGGAGCACATCCCATTGAGCCTCCACATTCCACTGACACTCAGCAGCTAATATGCGGAATGCAATAGAAAAATCAGCAATACTCTGTCTGACCTGGCAAAGCTCAGCAAGGAGGAATTTTGGCACACTCATCTTTGCGGAATTGTTGTAATTCAGTGACATCAGAGGGTTTTTGAGCATTAACTGCCTTATTAAGGTCATGCCACAGAATCTCAACTGGATTCAGGTCAGGATTTTGACTAGGTCAAAGTCTTCATTTTGTTTTTCTTCTGCCATTCAGAAGTGGACTTGCTGGTGTGCTTTGGAGCATTGTCCTGCTGCAGCTTGAAGCTGTCGTTTCAGCTTAAGGTCACTAACAGATAGCCGGACATTCTCCCTCAGGGTACACAGCCATTCTCCTTTTGGTACACAGCAGCAAAATAGCCCCAGACCATCACACTACCACCACCATATTTTACTGTTGGTATGATGTTTTTTTTTCTGAAATGGAGTGTTATGCCACACATAATGGGACATACACCTTCTCAAAAGTCTTGGGGATCATGAAGATGTTTTCTGGCAAAATTGAGATGAGCTTTTATGTTCTTTTTACTCAGCAGTGGTTTTTGTCTTGGAACTTTGTCATGCAAACCATTTTTGCCCAGTCTCTTTCTTATGGTGTAGTCATGAGCACTCACCCTAACTAAAGCAAGTGAGGCCTGCAGTTCTTTGGATGTTGTTGTGAGGTCTCTTGTCATCTCTTGGATGAGTTGTCACTGTGCTTGGGGTAATTTTGTTCAGCCGGCCACTCCTGGGAAGGTTCCTCACTGTTCTCCACTCTCTCCATGTCTTTGTCATTTGTAGATAATAGCTCTCACTCTGGTTTGCTGCAGTCCCAAAGCTTTAGAAATGGCTTTATAATCTTTTTAAGACTGGTAGATCTCAATTATTTTCTTTCTCATTTGTTTTTGAAATTCTTTGGATCTCTGCATGAATTCTAGATTTAGATTATATTTTGGTCTACTTCACTTTGTCAGCCAGGTCCTGTTTAAGTGATTTATTGACTGTGAACAGGTGTGGCAGTAATCGGTCCAGGGTGTGGCTAGAGAAATTGAACTCAAGTGTGATAAACCAGAGTTAAGTTATGTTTTAACAGGAACACTTTTTCACAAAGGGCTGTGTAGTTTTGTATTTTGTCTTCCTTTAATAATAAAAACCTTAATTTCAAAACTTTACTTGTTTACTTGTGTTATCTTTGACTAATATTTAAATTTGTTTGATGATCTAAAACATTTTAGAGTGTGACTAAAAAGCAAAAAAGAAAAAAATCTTTAAGGGCAAACCGCTATTTTGTGACTAGTGTGGCTTGACTTTCCTGTTTGTGTTGTCCTTGTTTTTGTTTTGGAGCACATGGGTTTGTTTTTGACAGCCGGCCATGTGCTTCACTGCCCGCATGCTCATTTCCCTCACCTTGTTGTTATCCTATCTGTTATTCAATTAGCAATCCTGGCGCATACCCTTCCTGGCTTCCAGTTCCCTCATGTCTCTTGTCTTTTGTCCACCTGTTTTGCTTGCTAGTGAGTTCACTTGTTTCCAGATCTAGTTTTTGACTAATTTTGTGTTGTCGTGTCCGGTTTCCCCAGACGTGCCACTTTGTTTTGGTTTCATTCTAATTTCTCTCTTTTGTTTTATGTTTTAACCTGACAGAACCTGACCAGAAATGGATTCAGCGGGTGCAGATCGAGTAGGAAACGCAGTGCCACAGCAGGGTATTCTCCTAGGCCATCATGCTACCCAAATAACCGCTGACTCACAAGATTTTCATTAAAATGCCAGAGCCGACAGGCAGGTGGCTATTCCTCCTCACCTTGAATTTAATCTATGTCTAAATCTATGAAGGGGATCCCAGTCCTTGTCGGGCATTCCTTTCACAATGTTCCCTTGTGTTTGCTCTCCAGCCTCATTGGTATATTATGGAGGAATCCAGAGTGGTGTTTGTAATCACCCTTCTGAAAGGCAGGGCCTGCGAAAGGGCTACAGCAGTGTGGAATGCATGTGCCCCTTTCTGTGCTAATTTTGAGGACTTCTGGGTCGAGATGACCAAACTTTTTGACCGGTCAGCCAAGGGAGATAAAGCAGCCTCCAAACTGGCTCAGCTGAGTCAGAAGGGTCTCTCTGTTACTCAGTTCAGGACTCTGGCAGCTGCCTGTGACTGGAATGAGGCAGCTCTCCGAGCAAGATACTGAGATGGTCTGGATGACGAGATCCAGGACAAGATCACCACTCATGATCTCCCTGTGACTTCGACTCCCTAGTGGAACTGGCCCTCCATGTGGAGACTCGACTTCTTCATCGACATCATAGGTGAGTCACTTGTTCTCCCTGGATGGTTGAGGATGGTGCCACTAGTTTCTATCACACTCTATCACCTACCACCATCCTGGAGTTGATGCAGCTGCGACATCTTTGACTTACCACTCAGGAGAAGTGGCTACATTTGGTTTGGGGTCTTTGCCTTGAGAAGCAGAGTCACCTGGCATTGTGTCCTATAAGAGTCTCAACCCATCAGTAGACCAGGGAATCTGGTGGGCGCCTTTTTGACACCCCCACACATTGCACCTCATCCCCAGACCTCAGTCCAGCTCAAAGGTGTGGCCCATTCTTGCTCCGCCCTAATCAAATCAGGATCTGAGGGAAATTTTTTGGACAGCACCATGGCCAAATCCTGGGTTATCCCTGCCATCCCTCTTTCCACTCCCATTACTGTCCACTCCCTGAAGGGTTTTGCCATCACATTCATCACTCATTCTACCCCTTCTGTAAGTTTAATATTCTCTGGCAATCCTTGTGATTGCCAGATCATCACTGTGACAATTTGTCTATTTGACTTCCCAAGTGCTCCAGTGGTATTGGGTATGATTGACTAAACACAACCCTCACGTTGATTGGTCAGGGAACTCAGTGTTATTATGGAGTTCCTCTTGTCTTGACTACAGAGGCCTTAATGACATCACTGTTAAGAACAGGTATCATCTGCCTTTAATGTTGTCTGCCTGTGAGTTGTTGAATTATTGCAGGGAGCCAAGGTCTTTACTAAACTAGACCTCTGGAATTGCCTTTTGGTCCGAATACGTAACGGCTCTCACCTCTCCTAAGGTACCATTTATATGGCATAGTCAGGCACAGGAGGCCTTTGATGTTCCATCCCGTTTCATCTCTGCTCCTGTCCTCTCTCTTCCAGATCCTGAATGGCAGTTTATTGTTGAGGTGGATGCCTCAGAGGTCGGGCTAGGCGTGGTCCTGTCTCAGCGGTCCACACGGGACGGCAAGGTGCATCCTTGTGCCTTCTTTTCTTACTGCCTGAGGCCAGCTGAACGGAACTACGACATAGGTACCAGAGAGCTAATGGCTGTTAGGTTGGCTCTGGGTGAGTGGTTGAAGGTGGCGGCATACCTGTTCTTGGTCCTAACGGATCACAACAATTTAGAATACATTTGTTCAGCCAAGAGATTGAGTTCTTGGCAGGTCCGCTGGGCACTCTTCTTCAGATGCATTAACTTTTTCCCTCGTATTGGCCTGGTTCTAAGATCATCAAACTTGATGCACTCTCCTGTCTGTTTGATGTGCCAGGAAAAGAGGCTGTGCCAGAATCCATCCTCCATATGGGGATGGTGGTAGGGTCTCTCTTCTGGGACATTGAAAGGTGGGTGGAGTAGGCCGTGCAAGGAGAGGGAGCTCCGGAAGGGTGTCCAGAAGGTTGGCTGTTTGTGCCAGCCAAATTAAGGCCTGAGATCATTCGTGGGGTCACGAGTCCAGAGTAGCCTGTCATTCAGGAGTCCGGAGGTTGCTGGTCACTATTCAACAGCAACTTTGGGGGCCTTCAATGGCCCAAGACGTCAGGCAGTTTGTGTTGGCTTGTTCAATATATGCTCAGAATAAAACTTATAACCAGCCACCCATTGGTCTGCAACATCCCCTTCCAATCCCCTCTCGCCCCTGGTCACATGTGGCTCTTGACTTTATTTCTCGCCAACCCCCAGGATCTTGAAAGAAGTCTCCAAGGCCTGGTGTCTCAGAATCCGGGTTCCTGGACCCAGCAGTTGTCTTGGATCGAAGATGCCCACAACTCCCTGCCGGTAGCCTCTACTAGTATGTACCCTTTCCATTGTTCTGTTGGTTACCAACCCCCTTTGTTTCCTGCTCAGGAACCCAATGCTGCAGTCCCGTCTGCCCTTGCATTTGTCCGTTGGTGTCGCCACACCTGGAGGATGGCTGAGAAGGCCTTGGCCCAGGCTCCTAGATGGACCAATGCGGCAGCCAACCATTACCAGACTCCTGCTCTTCCTTTCATTTGTGGTCAAATGGTATCTACCAAGGAACTGCCTCTCTGGGTGCCTTCTCATAAGCTGGCAACTAGGTTTATTGGGTCATACTGGATCACAAAGGTCTTAAGTCCAGTGGCAGTGCGGCTCAAGCTGCCTTGCACTCTTGGTCGGGTCCACCCTGTTTTTCATGTATCCAGGGTCAAACTTGTGTTTCGATCCCCACTTAACCCTGTTGTATGTTCCCTGACCCCTCATTAAGTGGATGGCGCTCCGGTCTATACAGTAAGTATCCTCGATCGGAGACGCCATGGCCAGAGTTTTCAGTATCTTCTGGACTGGGAGGGCTACAGTGCGGAGGAGAGATCTTGGATACTGCCATGGGACGTTCTGGACCGGTCACTGACTGTGGACTTTCTGACTGTGGAGGGAGGGGGTGTAGTGTGACGAGTGTAGCTATGATATTCAGTTAGAGTGTCTCACGTTTCTCTATGAGATAGGAATGTCTTGGTTGACATCTCTCTACAACATGCATAGAGGTCGGGGACATAGCCTCTGGACTGGACAACAAGGGTGTTGGTTCACATTTTTAAGAAGGGGGACCAGAGGGTGTGTTTCACCTACAGGGGGATCGAGTGTGGCTATGATATTCACTTTGAGTATCTCATGTTTCTCTATGAGATAGAGCTGTATTGGTTGAGATGCCTCTACAACATGCATGGAGGTCGGGGACAGTGCCTCTGGACTGGGCAACTGTTGGTTCACATTTTTAAGAAGGGGGACCAGAGGGTGAGTTTCAACTACAGGGAGATCACACTTCTCAGTCTCCCTGGAAAAGTCTATGCCAGGGTACTGGAGAGGAGCCGATATTAGAACTTCCTTCCAGCTCGATACCCTCTCTATAGTACTTGAGGGACAGGAGTTTCACATTGCAAGCAATAAGTCAGACTTGTTTCTGATGCATGTTGGACTCCGACTGGGCTGCCCGATCCTGTTTTTCATCTGTGCTACTTGCAGATGATGTTGTCCTGTTGGCTTCATCGGACCTCAACCTTCAGCAAGCATTGGGATGGTTTGCTGCCACGTATGACGTGGTAGGGAAAAAATCAGCCCCACCAAACCGAGGCCATGGTGTTCAACTGGAAAAAGGTGGCTTGCTCAAGGTTGGAGGAGAGTCCTTGCCCCAGGTGGAGGACTCAAGTATCTTGAGGTTTTCTTCACAAGTGACGGAAAGGTGGAATGTGAGATTGAACGATGTATTGGTTCAGCAGCACCAGCAATGCAGTTGATGTACAAGTCTGTTGTGGTGAAGATGGAACTTAGGCAAAGCACTTTATTTACCAGTCACCTATGGTCATGAGCTTTAGGTTATGACTGAAATAAGAATAAGAATCTGTCGCTTTGGAGAATGTCGGAGTAGAGCAACTGCTTCTTTGCATCGAGAGAAACCAGTTGAGGTGGCTTGGGCACAAGTTTAGGATGCCTCCTGAATGCCTATCTAGTGAGGTGTTCTGGGGTTGTCCCACTGGAAGGAGACCCACGAGAAAACCCAGGACATGCTGGAGAGACCATATCTCTCTGCTTGACTGGGAATGCCTTGGGATCCCCCAGAGTAGCTGGAGGAAGTGTCTGGGAAGAGAGAAGTCTGGGGTTCTCTCCTGAGACTGTTGCCCCCACAACCCAGCCCTAGATAAGTGGAAGAAAATGGATGAGTGGATGGTAATATAAATGAATATATATTCACTTAAAGACGAAATGATTCATAATACCCGGATGAGCCAATGTCATTTGATTAATTGGTTGTTACTGGGGAATAGTATACCTTAAAATGTCTGATGATGACCGATCAAGTATTCCATAGAGCCATTTAATAATAAAGGGAAAAGCATATAATAGCAAGCATCCCACAGGCAGAATGGCTTTTATGGTGACCTCCATTAACTTAAACTAGGAGAAAGTCTGGGCTATCGGACATGCTATGGGTGTTATTCATCTTGTGCATGGCTTTTTTTAATGAGGGTCAGATAATTCATGTAAATAACACGATGTTTAGGCATGGATTGATATTTTAAGTTCCCTACTATTATTTTAAACAACTTACATTTTGCTATTGTTCTTGAAGTCTTGTAGTATTGCATTGTTGTTTTAAAATAGAAAATAATTCATTTAAAACATTAAAATTAGTCAAGCCTAATTCGGTTATTTGTAATATATTAAAAATATATATTACTTGTAGTAACATTGTCAGAGTAGTACATTTATAGATTAACTACTATAACTCTCAAGAAGCTTATTTTTCCCCAATCACATTCTGTGGTAAAATGTTTATAGTTTAAGTTTCATGTGTCTTATAACTATGTATTCTCTTTCAAAAAAAAGTATCGGTATTTCGTGTCTCTTTGTTTTGCAGATAGCCTTGATACAACCTTCTGATCACCCGGTCATGTTTTTTATTCAGTAATGACCATCTGGCTGTACACTATTATCTTTTCAAAACATAAAATCTGAGTTGGAGTTACACACACAGGATGGTTTCTCCATGAGATTATTAACTCAACACTAATATTAATACGTCAGACCAGTGAAATGAAGACAAAACATTGAGGGTAAACTGATCAGCTATCAGGATGACCCTCATGCAACATGACTGAAGTATTGCGTCTTGTGGTTTAGCTTGACCGAAAAACTCAAAACAAGTCATAATTTCTCCAAAACAATAACCCTCCCATTACATCACGACTCTATTACCATCAAACCCAAACCTAATTTTCGATCCTTCCTGCTTGAACTCATAAGTTCCATTTTCATAGAGAAGTACATTTACATTCGTATTGGCATGAAGTGTTACAACACCGCACATTGTGCAAATTGAGTGAGTGGGCAGTCCAAGTGTTTGCATGTTTGGATCTTGCATGAGTACGGCTTCTGTCATGGAGTTCATTATCCAGTCTGAGTAATGACAAACAGATGCTTCTGTTCACTGCTTTGTTGCATGCATTATAATGATACCAAATCAATATTACTCCAGCTAACCACAGAGACATATTCCCAACTTCCTCTCAGAGACTTGGATTCTCCTGTTGCAATGTCTGCAGGCAAACTGATCTGGTGCAAGATTGTTTTAATAGCACAATAACCTGAGTTCATTAAAAGATTTGACCAAGGACTCTTCTGACATATTTTTCCAGAGTTTTCCGAATATATGCTTCCTCTCACTTATACACAAACATGTCTGTGTTTTTAAAAAAGGAAATATTTATATGTGGTCCAGCTGAATGCTCATTATTTGCAAGTTTAACCACTATGATGAGGGAAAATGTTAGGGGAAGATGTTAGAGTTTTTCCCAGTTTTTCCCCTGTTCATGAACAGTTTACCAAAACGAATATTTTATTTTACAGCCAAGTGTCTATAAACAAACCAATTCTGACTTACTGTGAATTTAGCATTGTAAATATGAGTTATGAAAATTTAAACATCAAGATTCAGATATAAAGGGTGGCTCTAACATATGGTTGTGGGACACAACTACTGTAAACCCTTGAAGGGAAAGAGGATAAGTATCATTTTCCTTCACTGGAGCAAAGAGTTATTCTATTGTTTAGGACATATTGAACTAATCTGCCACTTAGACTAAAAAACATGTTTTCTGAGATGGATGACAGTTTTACAGTCATCACTCTGCTGTTCTCTGAGCATTTGAATGCTGAGAAGAGCAGCTCTCTGAGAAAAAAAACTGTACAAAAGTAGGGCTACTTATTCTGTATTGAATGATTGCTGCCAACACCATTGTGCCATTATCAGGTTTCCCCTCCCATAGTATTGCTTTTTGGAAATGTTTTATTTTTATTGTGGATCATTCAGGATCTTACACTGGTGATTTTACAAGTTACATGTTTCTTACACAGTGTTCTAACTACATGTGACATTGTGTCTTAACTTCACGCGACACTATGTTGCAACACACAATAAAAGCTGTGTTTTCCATGTTATAAGGAGTTTTTGTCCTAACCATCTGCGATGGCAATGCATAAAGTCACAGGAGAACTTCAGTATGAACTACAATGACAACGATCACCTCAAGTAATGATTATGTGCTGTGTTCAGTCTTAAATGCTAATGATCTTAAATGAGTTTGAACGACATTTAATGCCTTACTGAAAGTGGCAGCAAATTTACATCAGATCTTGAAAATAAAATAACATCAGAGGATGCACTCTTTTCTCTCCCACCTCCAGCATCTCCCCGGAATCCTGGGAGGAAGGTAGGAGCCAATCTCTCACTTTCCGTCTTCCTCGAAACGCACCACTTCTTCCAAAGGTGAGCATTCCCCATCCCAAGCTGCCCCACCACGGGTGCCTTAGCGATCACTCCAGTGATGCTGCTCGTTCAGGCTCTGTCAGCCTGGCTAGCACTGCTCAGCCTGTTGTAGTGGCTCGTCTGGACGGTCATACTCATCTATGCAATTAATTTCATCATATGGCTTCCCGAGGTTTCGAGGTTGCATTTCCCTCCAGCCAGACGTGTCCCCTGGGAGTGAGAACACACTCAACAAGGAGCGTTGCCTCCTCCTGGGTGTTAGTACACGACACCTCTCTAACAAACATCTCGAGAGCTGCGGGCTGGATGACACCTAACACATTCATGAGATTCTATAATCTTCAGGTGGAGCAAGTTTCCTCGCGGTTACTGGGTAGCGCCAGCATTAATCCCATTATCAACCTGTCAAGAATGCAGTACACTTCTGCTCTTATGAATGTCTGTTTTATTCAAATGTTTCTGTTATGTCACGTCTGGTGTGGACAGACAAATTGTTGTCAATTCTCTCTTCTCTCTGCCATTATAAGAGGCCAAACTCCTACTGAAAAAAACACCATCAAACCATTATACTTCACCTTCACATTTCACTGACTACTTTGTTAATTTTGCATTCAGTCTTTCTCTAGTCTGATGACAAACATGTTTCCCATAGAACTACCATGAATTAAAGTTGCTTTAATCAGTAAACTAATTGTTTTAACCAGTTTTCTTGCTCCTCAGCAAAGTGTCTTGTATTCGTTCTGTTGATGAAAGTTTGGCTGCCAGTTAACTATAGTTTGTCAGATCATTAAGAAAATTTAGGAAAATTACCACCAGGTGCCAGATTAACAAAAATAACTGGGAGACATTTTCTGTTATTTTGATCAGTGCTCTGTGTTTTGTTTAGTTTTTTTGCTTGAGAATATGTGTACCTCATTTAATAAATTAATTTAAAAAATGAATTTTACTCTGTATGTACATATTCGATCCTGTGCTACATTTGTAAAGTGTGGTCTATTAAATGTTACTTCTTCTACAAGTCTTACTGTCACTACATTACCTTTGTAAGAGTGAAACTTAAAAATGTGTCTTGGTGTATACAGAATCTTATCACACACAGGTTTCAAATTGCTGGTCTGACATTTAGAAAGATAACATCAGCCTGAGTCATAAAATGTACTGTGCCCTAGATGAATTTAAGAAAAGGTCACAACTGAGGGCGGAGAAAAGAAAAAAGAAAAAATACAATTAAATGAACACATAATTAAGAAATAATTCAGAAGATTTTTTATTTTTTTTTACAATTTTCTTAAAATACATATGTAAATAAACAAGTAAACAAACTTTAACAAAATCATTTAAAATAATTAATAAAAACTAATAATTTGAATAAGATTGTTTAATGGAATTTTAAATACATTTCTTTATATTTTCCATTTGCAAAAGCTTGTTCTGACAAAAACAATATTGTCTTATAATCGGTTTCTCTGGTTGTTAACAAACATACTTTGTGCATATGCATACATAAATATCAGTATACACAATCTGTCACAGAAGTGGGACTGAGACCAGAGCTGTGAGTATAAATGACGGTTTATTGAAAATTGATGAAACAAGAATATGGCAAACAGGTAAAGTCTTTCACTTGTGTAGAAAGAGCAGTGGACCAGATAATGGAATGGAACCGGAGACTTGACAGATATGAGCACGGAGGATATCAGGAGGAAATCACACTAGGAAGGAGGAGAGACGCAGACACTGGAGATAAACTGGAACAGACAGGTAAGTATCGAGCGATAGAAAGAAAGAAAGAAAGAAAGAAAGAAAGAAAGAAAGAAAGAAAGA
>CAIGQV010016631.1:1730648-1778696 GCA_903798115.1 Danio jaintianensis
AGAAAGAAAGAAAGAAAGAAAGAAAGAAAGAAAGAAAGAAAGAAAGAAAGAAAGTTTCACAGACTGTGAGAGATTGCCCTTCTTGATGCAATGAGGGTGGGCACTGAGTGAGGGACAGTGAGGGGTTATATGGAGCTGGAGAGATAAGCGGAGATGACGTGCAGATGCTTGAGTGATCACAATTCAGGTGAGGGAGGTCTTGCTGATTGGGGTGACTGTGCGGGGTGTTTCATGTGATTTGGAGTGGGGAGAACCTGGCCTGGATGTGACACCTTTTTATTCCACTTAATACCTCTAATCTAGAAATTATTTAAAAGTTTGTTAAAATGAATTAATAAGATGAAATTACAACAACCAAATAAATACAAATTACATAAAAATGAATAATGACAGTGTTAAATAAGTAAATAAACACAGTACTATAATAAGTAGAAAAAACTTTAATAGCTGTCAGCTAGACATGGACTTCGTGTAAAAAGTGACAGCGACATCGCATCGATTGGTCTCACGCAGTCACGTGATGCGATTTCGCATGTCAACTTTTCGCCCCATAGATGAAGCTTGGTGAACTCTGACCTGCAAAATCACATCACGTGACTGCGTGAGACCAATCGATGATCAAAACATGACCTCTCTGGACAGAAATGTAAAATATGGACCAATCCTTCACTGTGACAAACTTTTAATGTACTACTAATTTAATTTAAATGACTACTTACTATCAATCACTGTACCCAAGTATCTGTACTCAACCACATGTTCAGTTCAGTCCCTCCCATTAATGACAGTAGTTGAAACACTAATGGCAGTCTTTCCAAAATCTATCATCATATTTTTGGTCAAATATACTTCTGCAATCATTAGTATATAATATATAAAAGGAGAGGGGAAAGAACACACCCCTGAGCGGTGCCTGTCGAAGAACATGACTTGGAGGATAAACACCATTGAGACCTATCAGATTAAACATTGACTATCCATTTACCAAATTAGAATCCAGGTTAAATAATTGAACACGTTTTCTGGCTAATACATATGGCCTAACTGTATTGAATGACGATGATTATATGTATATGTCATTTCATTATGGGAGGCTAGATTTTATTTTCAAGGATGTACCATGTAAGTCTTAACCCTTGTGGCTCACCAGATTAATGGTATCTTCAGCTGCGTAAATAGTAAAAAATCCTATTTTTATTATCTATTAACGTGTCTGTATTCTGAGTTTTGTTATTGCAAAGTTTGAGAGAGTGCTTTACACTGTAATTGAATCCTATTCTACCAAAAATAAACTATTAATTTACTGCTCATGATTTGATGTTTATGCCACATCTTAGGTTGTTTTATGTAGTACAATACCATCTTTTATGCTTCAAGAAAATTGTAAAGATGTTTTTTGAGTTTCAAGAGAGCACTACTTTGATTATAGCAGGGTTCATACGGTCATGGAAAACCTGGAAAAGTCATGGAGTTTTGACATGGCATTTTCCAGGCCAGGAAAAGTTTTGGAAAAACAGAAAAACCCACAAAGTTTTGGAAAAGTCATGGAAATTAGTTTAACAAATATCTGTATACTTGAATTAGGGCTGCGTGATATTGGAAAAATCTGACATTAGGATATTTCGTATTTCTGTGATAAATATTGCGATGTGAATACAATTTCACCAGATGATTTAACAGGTTTATTTGGATTGATTGGGGGGATTTTGTAGGGGAGTGACTCTCGAATAATATATAACAAATAAATGACAAGCATAGATAAATAAAATATAGTAAAGATAAAAGTGAATTATAGTTTTCAGGTATTCACTATTCAGGTACAGATATTGAATAATCAACACTGCATAGTCTTCATTGTATATTATTTAATCTTTATTAAAGTTACAAAAAATTTCTTGTGGCCGGATGTTTTAAAATTTGAAATATTGAAATGTTCACGCAGTCACAGGCCTTAAAGGGACAGTTTACTCAAAGATTAAAATGTACTCATTATTTACTCACACTTCACTTGTTTCAATACTATACAAGTGATTAAATTATATTCTTTTTGTGTTCATTAAAAAAAAAAAAGAAAACTCATAAATGTTTGAAACAATTGAAGGGTGTAATGAAAATGGCAAGCCATTTTTGGGTGAACTATCTCTTTAAAAATGCATGTAGATGATAAACTTAAACTATAATCCCAACATTCCATAACCTGCGATGTGACTATTGCGGATGCACACATTGCGATATCAATGCTGAAATGATATATTGTGCAGCCCTAACTTGATTAAAGGTTAGTTGTCTTTACTTCTTTTCTGTCCTTGGCCAGAAACTTGCTCTCACATTGTTAGTGCTGTGTAAGCATTATCAAAATCAATTTTACATAGATATAAAAACAAATTTAAACAAAATAGATTGTTGCGTGTTGATATGCTGTAATAAATTTGAACGTCATTGCTTTTCTTATTATTTAACATGTATATGTAGACATTACATGAAACATTACGTCATGAAAATGTACTTGAAAGTTCTGGAAACGTCTTGGAAAAGTCATGGAATTTTAGTAGTAAAAATGTGTATGAACCCTGTTATAGTTAATTATAGAAGTTTTATATCTAATATATCAGTGTTATTATTCTTTTTTATTTATCATTTGTTTTGCAATTACTTGCACATTATGCAGTGTTAATTTTTATTACTGCATTTAATTTACTAAAATAGAAGTTTCATTGAATAAAGAATAAGCTCATTTTGAAATGCACCTACATTTAGGGATTTTTTTTTTTTCAGTTGAATAAAACACTTCTAAGATTTCTTTAAAGTCTAAAAAGCTCATCTTGTTCTTGTGAACCCAGTCTCATCTATGTGACTCATCACACCCCTAATATATAAATTAATTTATTTATTTATTTATACAAATGAGTTTGGATTCAGATAACACTTCTCAAAAACAAAACAAAAACAATTTGCTCAGTTTGATTTAGTCATGATGAATAATATTTTGAATAAAAAACAGCAACCATTTAACCAAACCTAACATTTTTAGAATAACTGACAGAATCATTGTTTACAATGTGGCTGTCCAGTATCTGTGTGTGTGTGCATGATTGATGGTATACGGGTAATGTATATGTGTGTGGTCAGCGCACTAGTTGTCCACTTTGCATCTGTATTAGTGTACTGTCCAAGTGGACGAGGAAGACGGAGAAAACCTTTAACCAGTGCATAACCCAAGTTTGTGGTGAACTTCTACGTAAGCAAGTAACCAAAAGGGTTTGTGCCGCTGGCATGTTTCTGCAGCTGAGCGTCCCATCATTCCCTCCTGTCCTCTTCGGATGGTAGTGGGGAGAGAAATCAGGACCATATGAATGACATTCCACCTCGTCTTCAGTCTGGGTGTGTTGCCGGTGGTTTGGGAAGTCTGGAGACTTTACCGATTTAAGTCTATATTTCATGTCCTGGTTCAACCCTGCCTGAGTCATTTTGTTTAAAAAAAAAAAAAAAGAGACAGGAGTTGATGAATTGGAAAATAAATTACGCAAATGTACCCAACACTCAAGAAAAATAAGGGCATAAAGTATATAACACTGTGAGGTCTGTTACTCATGTATCATCTTAATATTTGTACATGGACGTGTAGTGGACACAGGGGAGGACACACAAGCTCACAGGTGCTTTTTGGAATATGAGGTCATTTGGACATAAGCGATTTTAAATGCTTGTTCAACATGGGAGGCTAGATTTGTCTAGTGAGTATCTTCAGGCATGTTTTTTGTTTGTATACAGAATTATACAAAATATATTAGTCCTTCTGTGAAATTGTAGATCTTTTTCAAATATTTCCCAAGCTATTTTTAAACACAATTTCAAAAAATATATAGTTTTAATAATTCATATAACTAATTTCTTTTGCCATTGCCATACAGTCCAAAGACATGCGGTATAGGTGGATTGAATAAACTAAATTGGCCGTAGTGTATGTGTGTGAATGAGGGTGTATGGATGTTTCCCAGTACTGGGTTGCAGCTGGAAGAGCATCCGCTGCGTAAAACATATGCTGGATAAATTGGCGGCTCATTCCGCTGTTGCGACCCCTGATGAAGAAAGGGACTAAGTCGAAGGAAAATGAATGAATGAATATATATATATAATGTTCAACATTACAGCCATTATGTTGAAACAGTGAGATTTCTAGTGTTGATCCATTCACTTATATTAAAACAAAGTTAGAACTATTTTAAGAAAGTAGAATAAATGAAAATGAAGACAAAATGCAAGGGCCACATGCTATTATGAGATGAACATGGTTCTTAAGGTATAACTCCAGCTGTTACAGGTGTTCAAAAATGCTGATTTCAGCTTCCCTATTATCTGATCAAACAAGCACATATCAGATCCAGAGAAATAGCTGACTAAAGACATATTTCAATCTATATGTAATCTGATGACCTGAGTAACACAAACATGCTATATATATATATATCCAGAAGATATGTAATCTCAGTAAAGGGTTAAAATGACTGCATACAGTATGAGTAAGCAGGGTATTCCCTTTCCTAACCGCAAGTCTTCCTGCTTGGTGCTCAAATGATGTTTTTCCATCTGATAACAGAGGTCAGAACAGCTCAGGCTTTTTTCATGTAATATCTGGATGACATCTTTGCTTTTTTAGTTTTTTTTTTTAATATAGCAGAGGTTTGTAAACTGCTGGTACAAAAGGTTTGTGTGAAATCAAAATGTACATTGTTTATTTTGATAGCACGCATTGTTATTCTTTAGGTTAAAAAATTTATCTGTAAAGTTAATAAACTATTAAAAAAAAAATTGCTTCTGCATTTAGAGTGGTGGTCCTTCTCTGTTGACGTCAGTTTGATGACTGACAAAATTCTTAACCACACCCCTCTTACCTTTAGTTTGCTATGTGGGAAAGATGTGCAAAAAGAAAGCCCTGCCCCCTATTCAATATTCAATATTCAGTTTCTATTGGGAGTACATCAACACACTGAAATAAAAGTCTCGACAACTTCTGGTTCATGCGGACTTTAAACAAACTGGGTATTTTTAATTTCCCATGTGCATATTTTATTCCTTTCTGTAGGGTATTTTTATTTTGATGGCTGTTTTTTTTTTTTTACTACAAACTGTCATTACTTAATTTTTGCAAGCAAAAATCTTCTACATAAGTGATTAATGCTGCCTCTTGATGGTGAATACAGTTCAACTAATAAGTACTAATAACAGGCAGGGTTGAGCAAAAATACATTAAAATGTATTTTAAAATAAAATACCAAATACCTCAATTTTACATGTATCAAAATAAACTACTTCAACTGACTTAGTGAAGTAAACAGTGTTTGACAGCAAAAGCGTTTCTTTGAGCAATTTTAAGTCAGCTTCTCTGCCAACTCATTCACCTGTACTCCTGTACATGAGGAGATCTTCTAAATCTAAATCTCTTCATTGTGTTTCCATTCATTGGGTGGCCAGTAAAATTGACACCATCTCTTAGTCTTATATTTTAAAAGGGTTATATATTCATTCATTTTCCTTCGGCTTAGTCCCTTATTTATCAGGGGTCGCCACAGCAGAATAACCTGCAAATTATAGCATATGTTTTACACAGTGGATGCCCTTCCAGCCGCAACCCAGTACTGTGAAACACAGATAAACTCTTGCATTCACACACACACACTAAGGCCAATTAAGTCATATTCACTTATAGCGCATGTCTTTGGACTGTGCACCCAGAGGAAACCTGCGCCAACACGGGGAGAACATGCAAACTCCACACAGAAATGCCATCTGGCCCGGGGATTCGAACCTTGCTGCGAGGCGCCAGTGCTAACCACTGGGCCACCGTACCATTAGGGTTACATATGAAGAGGTTATTTAAATTTTTTAAAGAAATTTAGATTGTTTTTTGCAATTGAAATCTTCAATGTAAAAACATGATTTCTGAAAACTACTAAAATCTTCAGTTTTAGTCATTTCCATAAATCATGTTTTTTGCAATTGTACTCTTCAATCCACAGCATTAAACATAATATCATAAATATAAATGGAGTTATCAGCTTTTGCAAATAGACTCTTCATAGACAGACATCTTTCCTCTTCATTAACTATACAGAGCACCTGCAGATCAGCTACTGGCTTTTGAAACTGCCAATGAAGTATTGTAGGTATCGCCACTGTAGGACTTATTTTAATGCTGTTTGTCTTATTTTCTTGGCATCTACATCAGCAATCCATCTAAAACTACTATTATTTGTGCAGTATACTCACTCTCCCGAGTTTTTCAGTTCTTCTTTAACTGGAAGAGTCTCAGTTTAACCCCTTAGTGAACACCAGTGCACAATCTTTAGGTGTTTTTTAATTTCTAAACTTCCTCTGCATTTCCACCCGCAGCACTGAGACTGAGAATGATTATGTGCTGTAGGCTCCATATTCCTGTTTTTGGACTGATATTTTATTGCATCTTATTTCTTAAACCTAGATGCTAATGTATTGTACAACATACTGCCATTAAATATTACTGGTCTTAGCATTGTGCAGTATATTATTTTCAATGATTGTGGACTTGCTCCAAAATATACCCCTGCCATTTGTCTGTTTCTTTCTTTATGTGCATTGCATAATTTCCATCCATACTCCAAGTATTGACCATCTTCTTCAATATTAATCAAGCCTAGGCAAATAACTGAGAAAGCATCAATCTTTTTTTTATGTCATCATGAGGACTTCTTACAAAATATTTTACAGTATTTTAAAAATGCAAGACACTAAAGTATTTTGATACAAAATATTAACCCATTTTCATAAACCCTATTAAATACAAATTACAAAATACTATTTTGTATTTGAAATATGTATTTGAAATACTTGTATCATAAATACTGCCCATCCCTGATAACAGGTACAGATAACAGAGTTGTTTGGTCATTTATTTCAACCA
The DNA here is from genome assembly GCA_903798115.1 of Danio jaintianensis. Lineage (NCBI taxonomy): Eukaryota > Metazoa > Chordata > Actinopteri > Cypriniformes > Danionidae > Danio > Danio jaintianensis. Next base: position 1,737,586 of record CAIGQV010016631.1, read on the forward strand.
TTAAACTTTGACTGACAAAGGATTTGAGTATTCCCCGAACATATTTCCATTGTGGTCTGCGCTGTTTGCAGAATGTGTTTGTATTTACCTGTTTTGTAAAAAATTGCATGCATTTTCTTAATTTGCAGCATGTTCGAGCTGTCTCAGTACTATTTTGGATGGAAAGTGGTGTCAAACTTTGGGAACAAAACTGGGAAACTTGAAAAAAAATACAGAGGCATTTTAACAACACAGTCTCATTGGGAAAATGTGCCCAGGGATAGATTTCTGAGAACCAAGAAAAGAAATCTGCCTCAGGGTACATAATGGCTACATTTTGTGTGTAAAACAAATGACACGGGGCGGTGCTGCTGACCACTTACCTCCGTATGGACGGCTTTTCAAGCAAGTTTTGCTTGGTAGCTCACCACAAACGGCACCAGACTTGGGAGGCGAAGCAGAGTAGACCGGGCTTCAAGCCGGTTCCAGAAAGCAGGTAAAATGAAACTCCCAAAAAAGCATAGTGTGATACCATAGCAGAAGCCACGATGGCTTTTTCTCTTCTAGTTTGATTTTGAAAACCCTATTGGTTGGGTTTAGGGAAGGGGGTGGATGTGTCGGTCGACATTAAGCTGATATATTACGCAACACGACAAGCCAACTGGGCTCTCTCACAGATGCGCCGGAAGGACTTTGAGACGACCAGAAATGCACACAGCAGCCTCTGGTGGATTTACGAGAAATTACACATATGAGAAAACATGCCCCAGCAATGTATTTGAGATATGTGTACACGGTGCCCTCTAGTGGATTTGTGAAAACAAAAACTGAATGAAAGCGTAGTCCAGGGTACATATTTCTCGAATCTCAAAAATGTAGCCCTTGGCACATATTTCCAATGAGCCTGTTGTGTTGCATTTAAAAGTCAGCATACCCTGTGATTGATTAAGTGATTGATTGATTGATTCATGTTTTGACTTTGCAATGTTTAACCAAAATATCATAACTCAACCTCCCAATGAAATGACAGCCTTTTCTCTGATGACGTACGCATAACTTCTCCAATCCCTCAATTCCTTTAAACCACACCCACATCTCAGCATCCAATCAACAACTGATGTAGAGCTCATCCCGCCTATATTCCAATAGTTTGTTTTGAATTAACTTTAATGTGACTCACCATATGGAAGAAAAATCTGTTACTACTTCTAGATGATTCTTGTTCTTACAGGTTTTGCTTTGGTCAAAGTTTCACCATATGATCAGGGTCATCTGAAGTAACCACTGTCTCATCTGATAAAGTTGGACATTGATTGGAATTGTGCTGTCCAAGGTCCTGAAGTGTGTGGAAATGCAAGCAGGTTTGTGTGTATGTGTGTATTTGAGCAGTATATTTCGTTGTATATTTATTATTATTATTATATATTTTGGTAGTAGTTTGCATTGCGTTTAGTACCTTTGATTGGTAACATGATGTGAAAAAGCAGTAATCACATATCATAGTTCACCAAAAGTAGTGTAATATCAGCATAGCTGTGTCCTCTTAGCATGTTGAAAATGTTAGCAGTCAGCCAGAGAGCCGTGAAGATCATGCCGCCCAGTAAAAACAACTGGTGAAGCTTAGTCAGCAAAGGAAGAATGCGTGAGCGTGCAAATTGCTAAGCAACTTTAATGTGAATAACAAAGCTCCCAGCTGCTCCATAAATCTAACCTTCAAGCTATTTCCCACTCACCACAGAAACCCATTAAAAGAGGCACTCGCAGTTAGCTAATCTAATAATGTATCAATGCCCATGATATATGCTTACAAAAGCACAATTTGGTCACAAAAGATTGGTTCTACATCAAGACCATTACCATTTTCACACCAGGTTGCTAACATCTGATGACCACAGAAATGGTGAAGTATGTGCCGTATAGACTGAGCTGTAAATGGAGCGATACTGGATAGACTGTCTTGAAACAAAAACTTTAAACAATTAGTTCAGCTGCTATGCTATGTTTTTGGCATTGAAAACCGGTAACCCGAAACCTTTATTTTTACACATGCAAACAATAAAGTCTGTAAAGAAAAAAAAAAAAAGAAAGGACAAAACAAAACAAAACAAATGTCAGGTCCAGTGAATCAGAGGCTCGGCTACATTATATAGGGGACATAAAGCCAGTGTGTGTGCACCGCTGGCAAGCTCCCTGACATTTTTATGGTGCCCCGTGCACGGCAAGTATTGCGAAATGTAATCGCTCTAAAAAATATATAAAAAAAACTTTGAGAAGTGTGCTGTGTTGGCATTCAAAATTAAACCGGGTCTGTAGTGAAATACATTGTTTTTTTTATTCTTATATAAAAATAAATAAACTTTTAAAATGAAAATATACAATATCAAAATAAAGGTATATCTCAAAAATAGTATTTGTGTAATGTGCTATGTGTTAATTGTATGTTATACCATATTTGATATATTTTTATTAGAAAGAATTAATGACTATCATAAAAAGTTGTTTAGTGTAACAACAAAAACCTAGAATACTTAAACCTTAAAATACTAATTAATTGTAATTTTAAGACACAGCCACTATCCTAAAACATAATGTAGCATGGTCATTTTATAGATTTTTATAAGTACGTCATAATAATTACTGTCACCCTTATATTTTATTTTCACGAAAGAAATTAGATATATTAACACTATAAATATATATAATTAGATATCAATAGTATATGTGTATATGTATATGTATGTATATGTATATATATGTATGTATATGTGTGCATGTATGTATATGTATATGTGTGTGTGTATATATATATATATATACATACAACCATCTCTAGGGTTTACAGAGAATGGTCCGAAAAAGAGATTTATCCAGTGAGTGGCAGTTCTGTGGGCGCAAATGCCTTGCTGTCTTGCCTTGCCTTGCCAGAGGTCAGAGGAGAATGGCCAGACTCGTTCGAGCTGATAGAAAGGCAACAGTAACTCAAATAACCACTTGTTACAACCGTATGCAGAAGAGCATCTCTGCACAACACGTCGAACCTTGAGGCGGATAGGCTACAGCAGCAGAAGACCACACTGGGTGCCACTCGTCAGCTAAGAACAGGAAACTGACGCTACAATTCGCAAAGCTCACCAAAATTGGACAATAGAAGATTGGAAAAACGTTGCCTGATCTGATGAGTCTCAATTTCTGCTGCGACATTCAGTTGGTAGGGTCAGAATTTGAAATTTAGGGTTAGAATTTAGGGTCAGAAGTCAACAACATGAAAGCATGGATCCATCCTGCATTGTATCAACGGTTCAGGCTGGTGGTGGTGATGTAATGGTGTTGGGGATATTTTCTTGGCACACTTTGGGCCCATTAGTACCAATTGAGCATCCTGTCAATGCCACAGCCTACCTGAGTATTGTTGCTGACCATGTCCATCCCTTTATGACCACAGTGTACTCATCTTCTGATGGCTACTTCCAGCAGGATAACGCGCCATGTCATAAAGCGTGAATCATCTCAGACTGGTTTCTTGAACATGACAATGAGTTCACTGTTCACTGATTTCAATTTGTGTTTATTTAAAGTTTCAACAGTTTTTAAATTCATAACAACTTGACGTTTTAAACAATTTCTCCATACACTATATACAGGCATGTTTATTTTATATATATCATGCTTTTGTTTATAAAACAATTTCTGAGGTCTAGTTTTATATGAACTTTGAAAGACTGCAGTGCATTTAATGGTTGGCTATGCTGAGTGATTAGAGCTAGCACTGAGTGTTCCTCTTAAATGAATTTGTTCACTTGCGTTAGACTTGAGAAATACACAAAGGGAAACTATATTGTTTTGGTTCTCCTACGTCTGTTCTCTCAGCAGTGAGGTCCAAGTTAAATTGTGCTCCAAATATCTTGCAGTGAATTAGAGGCTAAAATAACTGCCACTAACGAGTGGATATTATTTTAAGGATGACCATGTTCCCACCCCACAGCTAGAGTAATTCACCCGTTTGCCTGACAATACCACAAAGAAAGGAAAGGCCAAACATTTACTTTAGCTGTCACATTCAGAGAGGAGCCAGTTAACGCTGGGAACTGCCTGTACTTTTTCTTTGTCGAGGCGATATGAAAATATACTCAACGCATATGTAAACTATGAATGCCTCTGGAGGTGGAAAACATTGTTCTGCATGAAAAAAACATGGTAAATATGAACAGTGTTTAGCACTTCGCACCCTCAATTGAAGTACTTTCATGAACAAGTGGACATTTTATTTAGAAAAGTATCTTTATTAGAAAGAATAATATAAATAGACAAAATAAAACGTAACATTTGCTAACAATGTTTGGCAAAACCTCTGTAGGTTTGCTTTGGGTTTAGAACAATGTATTCTGCTGTCCACAATTGTTTGCACACAGAATTGTCAAATGAATTATACTTAAATACAAAGTTTCTTAGTGAGAAACCAATCCATTTAAGCTTGAAACAGGAGCTCTGTGCCTGGGACAAAAGCGCATGTATAACCGACCTAAAGTCAATGCCCGGCATCCAAAACATCTCCTGGATTGGATGGAATAAGGGCAATTATACAGTTATATACAATGTACAACAGACAGAACATTTAACAAACATCCTATCAGCATAGAAAATAAATAAATATGCTTAGTGCATTTAAAAAAATAATTTTAAATTAGAGAGCATACCAAACTCAGTTTGGTCCTGCACATTGCTTTTCAAAGTCAAAGACAGTCCAGCTGCCTTGATTTTTGTTGACGGTTTGGATATGCTTTGCTCAACAGTTTTATTTTAACACAGTTTTAATCAGTATTTCAAGGGAAGCTCTAAACATCTAAAAAGTGAACATTCAAATCCAGTTGGCACAATCCAAAATTCTGCATGGATATTTCTTCCAATGAATCAATTGTTAAAAACATTTCAGACTGGTTTGTTTTGATCCAATCAATTAGGTCAAACTTTTCATGAAAAATTTAAACTAGTGACGCACTAATTAATTTTAATTTTTCTACTAAAACCCAGCTCACACTGTGTGATTTTGACCTGAGACACATTTCTGAAATCCTAAAAGATTCCAATCATGCTAGGCTGAAATCTGTGGTCATTGATTATTGGTTTCACATGTTCACCGACAGCCAATTAATGTTTAATGTGATAAAAATTTTGGCCAGCCTGATCCCATGAGGAAGCGTAACTATTTTAGGTTTTGTCAGTTTAGCGGCTAATTTGTATTAATTCATACAATTCCAGTCATTTGAAAAATGTAAGATTTTTTTTGACACCAAACGCCACCACTTAACCGAACCATCATTGAGGGATGAGCAAATCGTACTAAAATGTAAGAATGAGATCATACAAATTAGCCACCAAATTGAAAGTTACGAATTGGATTGAGATAGCATTGTTCTGGCGGTGTCCGAAAATTTGATTCTTACGACAAGCATCAAACCAAGAACCAATAGGAACACAAAACCTGATAATTTAATCAGTGCGACAACTTCAAGCCATCTTGGGGAAATGTCCAAACTTAAATGAAAATGAACACTGCAGATTGTTTATGTTTTCTGTAAGTTATAATTTAAGAGCACGGGTTATCGAACGTGTCATAGATTGATGGCATCCAACTCCAGGTGAGTTATGCAAGTGTCTGTGTTTGGCACGTCTTGATTGTCAATTAGTGTGACATTATATCAACTGGAGGATCATTCAAATTTGCACAGTGTGAGCCAGTCTTGAGGGCATTCTTTTTCATCAAATGCGATATTGCTTTAAACAACACTTCAATGAACACTCATATTGAACCTATTACATTTCCAACCAAATTTGGCCATTTAGTTTGTACATTTTCCTCTGTTGTTTTGAGACTCCTGCAATTTGGCGTACTTTGCTGGGACTGTCCAAAAACACTCCACCGTTGTGATTCACGACAGTCTTTTTGAGAATACTTTTGCCAGTATCGGCCTTAAAAACACACACATGAGGCCTGAGTCCATTCTAAATCTTCTAGTGCTGGTACTTAAGAGCTTCGATGGCATGATTAGGAAGTCATAATGTGCTCTTAAACGTCATCAATATTGAACAAAATCCAAAAGTCAGTGATTCAAAACAAGTGCTCAGTGGTTCATGGTCACTTTGAAAAAGTTTGTATGGTTGAAAAAATGTGCACAAACGTTTCAGTAGCAAAAAATGTCAAAGTCAATCACTTATTTTAAAAGAACCAAAATACGTCTCTTCGGCTGCCGGGTCCAGCAGCCGTGCGTTGGATACTTTGACGTAAATTCTATCGTCTTTCTCCAGCCGGACACCTCTGCCCTGCTCCATGCAGTACTTGTTAAACTTTTCAGTGTTCCACTTCGGCGTCCCGCTGCTTTTTGCAAGGAGAGTAGGTTCAGGCCGTGAGTTGTTTTCATGGTAAATGTACTGACCCAACTCTATTTTGCTGACGTCCTCTCTCTCCAAGTTGTGAATCTCATGATATCGAAAACAGGTCTTGGCGTATACATAGTAGTACCCAGGTTCATCCACTATAATTCGGTTTTCACGATATTTTATCTTCTTCAGATTCTGCACTTGCGTGTCCTCCCAGGCTATCTGGGTTAAACCGTTTTGATCTCCTGCAAAAGCATAAGTAAAAGGGTCAGAATAAACATGACTGTCCTAAATATGGGTATATATTGGGGTATAACTATTTTTTATAGCCTATAGGTTCAAATACATTGTTGTTTTAACCACTGCGCTTGTGAAACTTTTGAGTTTAAATATGTAAATAAAAAAATAAAAAAATAATATTACACTCATGCAAACATGCAAACTTCTGGCGGTTCATTCCGCTGTGGCGACCCCTGATCGATAAGGGACTAAAGCCGAAGGAAAATGAATGAATGAATGAATTTTGCTAATTCTTTTTCCCCCCGGAAATGAATGTGTTGTTTTAACACTCTTTGATAGACTTGTGGCTGATAGGTTCCTTGTTTCAAACAGACACTAAAAATAGAGCTGAAATAAGAAACTGTTCTGAGGTACAGTAAATGTAATGTAAATATGTTTATTTACCCCCTAGTAACATCTACATCTTTCCATTATTCATTTTCCTTAGTCCCTATATTCATCAGGGGTTGCCACAGCGGAATGAACCACCAACTTATCCAGCATATGTTTTACACAGCGGATGCCCTTCCAGCTGCAACCCAATACTGGGAAACACCCATACACTCTCATGCACAACAGCCAATTTAGTTTATTCAGTTCACCTACACCGCATGTCTGCATGTCATGAAACCGGAGCACCCAGACGACACCCACGCAAACACGGGGAGTACATGCAAACTCCACACAGAAATGCCAACTGACCCAGCCGGGACTCAAACCAGCTTGAGTGTGAGGTGACAGTGCTAACCACTGAACCACCCTGTCACCCCATCTACATCTTACCAAACACAAATTCAAAAAATCTTTGTTTCCCCAAGATTCCCCAAGCATTTTAGGAAATGTTTACAACAACCATGTCATGTGATTCAAAAATGTAATGTGAATAAAAAAAAACAGCATTTACTTACTGGGTAATAAGATTATGGGCGCCTTGATTGGAAGGTGAGCTGATGGCATGACTTTTTTTGTTCGACATCTTTCCTTCTTTAAACTTTTGATTTGATCACCTATTAAAGTTTCACTGTGCATTTCCTAAGGGGGGAATAATACAAAGCAAATTACTGAGTGACTCTTCATTGAATCCTTCATTCACAGGGTTGATTCTTATGGCCATGCAGACAATAACAAAACAAATATGTATTGTAATGTTATGAGGAATGAGTCTTTTGGACTGATTGTGTTTTCCAGCAGCTGTGTCAGCCCAGAATGCAGCAGAAATGAAGACCAGGTGAGCATGTGCCGAGTAAAGGTAATGGTAACACTTTATTTGAAGGGTGATAAAACGATACAAAACGATAAAGATAGAGGGTTAGTATGTCATATTTAATTTTTCTAGATATTACCTTGGTAACACTTTACTTGAAGGGGTGTTCATAAGAATGTCATTAAACCTTTATGTCATGTCATGAATGTGAATGAGACCTAATGCATGCTTATAGCAACTGTCATTGAGCATCAATAACATTTTAAATGCAAATATGACATTGTTATGACAACTTGGCATAAATACATCACAACCTGTTTTTGTCTTTGTCATGAGAACTTGACATTACCAAGGCAACAAAACTTGTCATAAATCTGTCATAAACATGATTAAGCCATTATAAATATGTCATGAATTTTATAACACTGTCATTATTATTTTTTATGACCTCAGCTGGGTGGTACAAACTAAAATTGCCATTAAATATTAATTACACTGTAAAACATTATTTGACAGAGTAATGACACTTTTAATGAGACATTTTAATGACAAATACAGTTTGTTCCACTGAAAACGTGATCAGAAAAATCTTCATGACACAATTATAATGCCTCATGACAATCATGTTTATGACAGATTTATGACAAGTAATGTTGTCTTGGTAATGTCAAGTTGTCATGACGAAGACAAAAACAGGTTGTGTTGTACAGTATTTGTTTATTTCAAGTTGTCATAACAAACAATGTCATCTTTGCATTTAAAATGTCATAACTGAGCAAAAGACACTTAATAACAGTTGTAATAAGCATGCTTAAAATCTCATTCACATGTCATGATTATAAAGGTTTCATGACAGTCTTATGAACCCCCTTCTAGTAAAGCGTTACCAAGGTAATATCTAGAAAAAATTTAAATATTAACCCTGTACCTATATCGTTTTGGATCATTTTATTCTCACTCATTCTTGCGGAATGTTGTTTTCCCTACAACATCTGGCTAAGTAGAAGTAGGAAACAATAGTGACCACAAACTGATATTGTTTTGCTTTTATCACACATGCAACTGGCTATTGGTTGCAGCGTAGTAGAACTTGATCTCACAGCTAAAGATAGAATGACAGCATGTGCTTTGTTACCTGAAATAAATTTCCGTAAAGGCATAACATTACACTTTTTTCCACTTATAATTGTAATGCTTCTTTTTGAGCTTGAATGATTTCACAAAAAGCACAAAGTTCACTCCAAATGGAGTTGTTCTCTATATCAGCTAGCACCATTTCTGAACTCCCTCTAATGCTGTGGCTTTGCTTTTGGGAATGTACATCTCACATTATTGCAAACTTTAATTATTCTTGCCTAATGGTCCTCGTGACCCACCACGTCTCACTTGTTAACGCACCTAATTTAGATAACCAGTTATTTAGAAGAGAGCTTCAAGAAGTCTTCCAGTTGACATAGTGTTCACTACTCTGTACCCCCTGTACACTGGAAACCATACTTTGAGACAGATTGAGAACTGCTGCCTCTGGGTGAGTCTGGGTGAGTTGAATGAGTAGTGTATTGTCACCAAGTCCAAGAGACTCTGATACAAATGTGATTTCTCACCCGACTGTTTACATTGACTTTTGTTTTGACATTGTTTTTTTTTTGTGCATTTGATGTAACCTTTTATGTATTTGACAGTTAACATGAATGAGGGCTTAGTTTAATACCCACACGCCTCACTGGCTGACAGACGGGTTTCTGTAAGTTTCATTTCATGTCAAGGGTTTAATCTAATTATTTTTTAAATTCTTGATTATGTCATTTGAAGCCATAGTATGTACAGTAGTGATCTTCAAAGTACCGCTAAACTGACACCAGCTCACAGTCATGACACAACACCCCATTTTCTTTTACAATCAGATAACTAACTAAAAGCTAACTTCTTAGAAAACCAAATATGAACCTACATCAGCATGGTAAGAACTGCCTAAAGCTGCCATTTCTACTATCTCCAACAATCAACAAGCCGCAGACCAAAAGTCATTCATTGCCAATGTAAAAAAGTGCAAACACTTCAGCAGTGTTGAGTTTCTGATGAAAAAGAAAGCTGTCGCCTTTACAGCGCTGACAATGAGCACTCACCAAGATCGACTAGAAGCTGTATTCTTAAAAATATGCAAGGTTCATGGACAAAAATGAACAAAGAACTTCATGAGACAACTCATTATTATTGATTCATATGAAAGATTAGTTGAAAATGAATGAATCATTCATGAACAACCCATAACTAACTTTTTTAAAAGATGACATGCCCACCATTGTATAACTCTATGTAATGAAAATAATTTAGATGCCGAGTGTTTTATATACTCATACACTCATTTTATTCACCAAAATCTTCTCTATGGACAAAATGCAACAATTATTAAAGGGATAGTCAACCGAAAAATGAAAACTCTCTCATTTACTGACCCTCTACTTGTTCAAAACCTATTTGAGTTTCTTGTGCTGAGGAACATAACCTGAAGAAAGCGGGAAACCTGTAACCATTGACTTCCATAGTACTGTATTTGTTTTCCTACTATAGAAGCCAATGGCTACCGGTATCCAACATGTTTGAAATGATCTTCTATTGTGTTCGATGTGAGAAAAAAAAAAAAATCATGAAGGATTGGAACCACATCCCATTTATTTACATGGAAGGGGTGACCTCTGACTGACACTGCAGGGCAGAAATATTTTGTAGAAACGGTCAGTAGCCGCTTTTACACTTTTGGGCTACTATTTAGTAACAATGTTCCACTTAACTTTGACTTTTTATTCAGTGAGTGGTCTCATTCTGTTTATAACACTGTAATCATGTTGCTTTTTACAACCAAGACGCTGCTTTCACATGAAAGTGTTTATGTAAAGAATGTAAACATTATGGCTGCATCACCTACTTCACTACTCGAGTACATATTTAAATTTGAATTTACTACATGACTGTTAGAAAAGTATGTTCTATATTATATAAATGTGAGTAGTATAAACGGAACTCGGACGTACTACATCTGCCATTTGTCATTATCACATGACAGTTCACATTCATGAATTCTCTCACATTGCATTATAGGATAACATAGCATCCACTGGATGCACACAGTGTGGGATTTCTGACACAGCCTACTGTGGGTCTCCAGGGAAAAACTGTGACGTAAACAAATGACTAACCATCCATAATTGATATTTCATGAATGTGTGTGTGACTTGTTATTTAACTGAAATAAGTATGTACTCTTAGTAAGCACGTTCCTTAAATTTAGCAAATTCATTCTTTATAAGCATTCCATTGAAAAAAAAAAAAAAAAAACACTGCTTGAGGCTTAAACCTTTAGAATGATGTATAGTTTGTCAAGATTACTCATGTTCTATTTGATTTAATCTGCTTGTAAACACGGACATGTTCAACAGATAGCGTTTCAGTGTGCCGGCTTCCTGGTGCTTGTTAACAGGTTGCAAATATACATATAGGCTACGGACTGACCATTCTGACATACTGTAGATGGTAGAGGTCTGCATTTACGAATGAATGGTGGTCAGTAACTCTGGAGTACTTTGGATGGGAGTGGGTGGCCTGACAATAATCTGTCACTGCCAAAATCCTTTGACTTGATTTGTGCAAAGGGATAGTTCAACCAAACTAAACATTCTGTCATAATTTCATTCTGTCTCATCATTAAATCTTCATTAAAACAAGTTACTTTTTTCTGTTGAACACAAAGGAAGATATTTTAATGAAAGCTGGAAACTGGTTACCACTGACTACCAAAGTATCTGTCTTTCCTACAATGGTTGTCAATGGTTACAGGTTTTCAGCTTTCTACAAAATGTCTTTTTTCTGTTAAAGATAGAAACTCATAAAAGTTTGGAACCACTTGAGGGTTAGTAAATAGAAAATTTCTGAGTGAACTATCCCCTTAAGGGAAAAAAACATTCTACGGTGATTCTGGAAAAACGTTTGATACTTAAAACTGTCATCAGTCAGCGACATTCTGTTCTATCATTACCATTTTAAACTGTTTGGTAAAAGATGGTTTCAGTTTTAAGTAGCCATTTAGTCAATGATTTTAATTTACAATTTTTTTTTTTTTTTTACAAAATTATAGGCATGACATGTTTCACTTATTTTTTCTCTGTGACATTTGACAGTAAGATATGTTAAATGAGCGATCCATCTTTCTTATTTCATCTATAGCCAGCTTTCTATAGTTGATATTTACCTCAATAGGCTTTAAAACACACGCAAATGTTTTGTTTGTTTTTGCCGCAAATGTTTTTTTTTTAGTTAAATGCATGCTGAATCCCAAGTCCCATACTATCCATCCTAAATAGTATTCGATCTGATCACATCATTATACAAACACATGAGAACATTTCTTTAGCTAATAGACCTATGAATGGAAGATTAGCATGCTACTTCATCTCCAATATGGCAGGACATTAAATATAAAAGAAATGTGACAAGATGACTGACAAGGCCGGTCTATCAATGGCAAAACATTGTGTCTCAAACCTACAAAGGTACTAATGCAGCTGCCAGAGTTCTTACTAGGTCAAGAAAATATGACCATATCACCCCAATTTTATCCTCCTTACACTGGCTGCCTGTTAAGTTCCATGTTGATTATAAAATATTGCTTCTTACCTATAAAGCTTTAAATAACTCCTGTTTATCTAACCGAGCTATGTCTCGCTACAATCCAACCCACTCTTTATGATCTCAAAACTCAGGGCTTCTGGTAGTACCCAGAATAGCAAAGTCTACTAAAGGAGGTCGAGCCTTCTCGGTTATGGCTCCTAAACTCTGGAATAGCCTTCCTGATAATGTCCGAGGCTCAGACACACTCTCTCAGTGCAAAACTAGATTAAAGACCTATCTTTTTTAGTAAAGCATACACACAATGCATCACATAACGGTATGCTCCTTGCAGGTGAGTGGGCTTGACAACCTCCTGTTGGACACACTCATCCTGTCTTAATGCACCAGACATTTTGTCAGAAATACTTATAGGCTTTATATGTTTTTTTCTATGTTTCTATGTTCTATGTATATAACTCCTATTTTCATTTATAGTGCTTCATTTTTGTATTGACATTTATCTTGTTCAAATACATTATGAACAGTAGCTATGCTAATCATTTTCTTTGTTCTCTATTTCTCCCTGGGGATGCCCATCCCGAGGCCTCTAGAGACTGTGCAGCGACATTGATGGGATCCAAGACCTGTGAAGAGATGATGCCAACCATCGAGGACTTTGAGGACAACACATACACTTAATACACAAACACACTTCATTAAACATGCACATATAGACATCAACTATATGCTATAAAATTGCAGGTTAATAATGTCTGTATATAATAACTTAATTTGATTGTAATGTAATAATGTGCACCTTTTGTAAAGCTGCTTTGAAAAAATAATTATTGTAAAAAGCTCTGTACAAATAAACTAGAATTTAATTTAATTTAATTTAAACATAAGAAAATGACTTTTTAAACCAGCTCTTCATAAAGGAATACCATGCATGATAGGGATAAGACCAAGAAAAAAAAATGTAAAAATGGATGAGGTGCAGACATGTCATTGTTACTGAAATCTTAACAGGTCTAAAAAATGCTGTGCTATTTCCTCTCTGCAGTTTCACTTGCTCAGGTATGACTAGAATGTTCCCAATGCCTCGAGCGTTTTCAGAAGAAGAAGAAAAAAAAAATAGAAAGCAATAAATGACTGCTAACGTATTCCGATTGAAAGTTGTCTTTAAAATGGAGCCAACAAATCCAGAAAGTCCAGCAAATCAAGAACGCACCGAAAACTCACTCCCTTCAAGTGTGTGAAATCTAATCTGATTTGTGGGTGTATGTGTCATCATTTTATGCCTTACACCACAAAGAGATTTATACAAGTGGTTGTAGATTAAGGCCTAAGTGAAAGCTATAGTTATGAAATATGAACTAAAGGTTATAATATTAGGCCTTATATCCTATACCGGCATCAAGTAGCAAATAAACATAATAATTACGTCCTTCGAGTTCTGGATGTCGTTCGATGCTCTGACCTTCTCAAGAATTTTGGTATACCACAAACAAACTAGGCCAGCACATGCAAGCTCTTGAACTAGATTGTATTTGAGCAGCATTAAAAAAAAAAGTCATGACATAACATATATTTAAACAATTATTTTCAGGTTTACATTTCCTCTGAAATAAGTTGTCCCGGGCTAATGATAAAAACAGTTCACTACTCATGGTCTGGCAAGGCGAGCTGTCAAAATGCTTCATAAAGCCCAGAATTTTTATATATAATATAACAACAAGCCCTCAAAACCCAAAAGCTAAGCTTGAAATAAATACTTTCAGTCAACACACTACTGTACATTTCTCTTCTGATCCATCTTTACAGATTCTGATTAATTATGACGAATATATTTCTAAACCAGAACCCTATAATTAGCCTCTTCTATATGAGGAAAACACACTCACAGCATCCCTACGGACCATATATAGATGTTTACGCAGGTCATTTGTAATTATTGAGTCAGTAGCCATGCGACATGGTGAAATATCCAAACTGAGCTCCTGACAAAGAACAGTTCCAGAGACATTAGCCTGACCTTTTCACAAGCGACTGCACCGTCATGCTTAAGGAAATGTTTTACAGCAGCACTGGTATGTTAGCGGCGTGTTTATCCTCATTTTTAAACATAATATGTCAAAATACCAATGCAGACCATGTGTTTTAATGATTGAAGATTGGTACCATTATCGCAGAAAGAACATTCACGCAATAAACCATGGAAGCGGACTTTTTTTTAGGAAAAAAATAATAAATTAAAAAACTAAACGTTTGCAAGTTTTACAAACACTTTCAGAAATAAAGGTCCAAAAGCTGTCACTGGGGCTGTACCTTATTAAATGATATACTTTTGGAATTTTTAGGGATTATAATACACTTTAGATACCAATCAAGTACCAATATGAACATTTTAGATACAAACATAAACCGCTTAAGTAACACTTCATTTATTTTTGGAGATAGGCTCATTTTACAAGTCACTGAGAGTTAAACAGTTGAGTTTTACCATTTTTGAATACATTCGGTCAATCTCCAGATCTGGTGGGAACACTTTTAGCTTATCTTAGCATAGATCATTGGATCAGATTAGACCATTAGCATCTTTTTCAAAAGAAAAAAATTATTTTTGATAATTTTCCTATTTAAAGTTTGCCTCAAGCAATTATATTACGCAGTGCTGTTATGAGCCATAAAAAGTGGAGTCTTTCTTTAAAAAGTTACCGCTGCGGTGACTTTTGTACCTATCTGATATCCAGTATGATAATAAGCATGCCCATTTTTCTCATTGAGAGATTTATTTTTGAAGGAATATTTATATCATGCATGCTTACATCATTACATACAGTTGTGAGTAAATTTTGAATGTTGATATCTAATATGCGGGTGGCTTGATGCAGACCACTTCTCAATATGCTTAAATAATGCTAAATGTATTTAAATAGTCAATTACTTACGTTACGTTAATTACTCACAAATCTTTCTCTGAGGGTAAAATACAATGCTCCAGGCTTGACACTAGGGTTGGGTCTCGTTTGGGGTTATTTCGATACCGGTGCAAATCGATACTTTTAAAATGGTACCGATGCCTGAAGCGATACTTTTGAGCCACAAAATTATTTTAATCATTTTAATTGAACAATATAATTAAAGTTCAAAGTATACATCAATTCATATTTCATATATTTGAATTGAATTGCATTAACATTTTTCTTTTGATCATTTCGTTTGTTAGCATGAATTTAAGATTTGCATTATGCAATTAACATTACATTAGCCATAGGAGAAATGGTCGTGCCCAACTGAGTCTGGTTTCTCTCGAGGTTTTTTTTCCTTCACTTTCGCAAATTGGTGAAGTTCGTTCCTCGCCGCTGTCGCCACTGGCTTGCATGGTTCGGGACCTGTAGAGCTGCGCATCGATGGATTTGCTCTTCAGTGTTTGGACTCTCAGCAGTGAAAATTAAACCACACTGAACTGAACTGAACTTAAACTCTAAAAACTGAACGGACACCATTCCAATTCACTATAATCTTCTATGTGAAGCTGCTTTGACACAATCTACATTGTAAAAGCGCTATAGAAATAAAGATGAATTGAATTGAATTGAATTAGCTTACTACTAATCTGCGGAAAGGCTGTCATCAAAATGTTAAGGGAACACCTTTTTTTCTAGGGTTGGGGCTTGTGACTACATTTACATGGACATCATATTTGCCTTAATCTGAATAAGACAAGGGGCTGCACGGTGGCGTAGTGGGTAGCACAATCGCCTCACAGCAAGAAGGTTGCTGGTTCGAGCCTCGGCTGGGTCCGTAGGCGTTTCTGTGTGGAGTTTGCATGTTCTCCCCATGTTCGCGTGGGTTTCCTCCGGGTGCTCCGGTTTCCCCGACAAGTACAAAGACATGCGGTACAGGTGAATTGGGTAGGCTAAATTGTCCGTAGTGTATGTGTGTAAATGAGTGTGTATGGATGTTTCCCAGTGATGGGTTGCAGCTGGAAGGGCATCCGCTGCGTAAAACATATGCTGGATAAGTTGGCGGTTCATTCTGCTGTAAAGGGATTAAGCCGAAAAGAAAATGAATGAATAAGACAATAATATGATTAAGATGTTTACATGAAAAAAATTATCAATTAGAACAATCTTGTTTAAGCACACCCCTAGTTTACTTCAAGAAATCCTGAGTTCATTTCTCGCGATATTGAATCAGAATTGAGAACCATAAACTTTTTGGTTTATGGCTGGTTATGGTTTAAAGCTGTTTTGAGTAGGAAAGTCAGAATCAAGAGACTTGCATAAGACAGATTAAAAATAAATGAATAAATAAATTACTTTTTTTACATTTTCAATTCCATGAAGGAAACAAGCTCTTAGGAATGCTAGGAATGATGAATGTCAAATTTGCCCTAATCTACATTTTTTAAAGTCACATAATATCGCACCTTGTTGTGCAGTGTAAAATGAGGAAAAGGATGTTTCTGTAAACTGATGTTGTTTCTGATTCTGAGTCAAAAATCACAAACATGAAAAAAAAGCAGGCTCATCTTTTGAAGTTTATTAGCTCACCTCATTAGGACTCTGCTGTGGTGAGGCAAGGTCGACCTGTAAAAAAAACAAATAACAAACACAGTTCAGTTACACAAGTGCATCCAGCTGGAACGCTATTCGCTAACAGGTACCACCGCACACTGCATGCTTTTAATGAACTAACGGGAAACCAGCATTATTATCATTAAGTCATTTAAAGGGGTAGTTCACCCAAAACATGTAATCATTTACTCACCCTTCACTTGTTCAAAATCTATTTCTTCTTTTACACACAAAATAAGATATTTTTAAGAATGGTACCCATTGACTTCCATAGTATTTTTATTCCCTACTATGGAAGTCAATGTGTCCAACATGTTTCAGAATATCTTCTTTTGTGTTCAACAGAAAAACAGTAACTCATAACAGTTTTCAACCACATGAGAGAGAGTTAACGATGAGGTGATTTTCATTAATAGGGAGAACTATATTCTAACTGTAATTTGCAAGCTCAAAGAAAGGGTGAATTTAGGTAGAGCATTGTTGCCAGTAAAACTGAATAAAACCATCCCCCAGGGTTTAAATGAGCTGTGGATTATTCATTCATTCATTTTCCTTCGGCTTAATCTCTGATTTATCAGGGGTCGCCACAGCGGAATGAACCGCCAACTATTCCAGCATATGTTTTACACAGCGGACGCCCTTTCAGCCGCAACCCAGTACTGACAAACACCCATACACTCTTGCATTCACACACACTTATACACTACGGGCAATTTAGTTCATCCAATTCACCTATACCGCATGTCTTTGGACTGTGGGGGAAACCGGAGCAAACCCACGCCAACACAGGAAGAACATGCAAATTACATACAGAAATGCCAAATGGCCCAGCCGGGACTCGAATTAGCGATCTACTTGCTGTGAGGCGACAGTGCTAACCACTGAGCCACCGTGCCTAGATACGTATATAAATAATTACACCTACAGATGGATAAGCAGCAGGCCCACATTCAGCCTACACCAATAGGAAACTGCAGCAAATCTTTAATTCACTTTTGTTTTGGCATATATTGATTTCTTTGTATCAACAAGACTTTCAGAAACCTTACATAGTCAAATCTTCTCCACAGAATCAAGCAGATCATGCCACATAGCAAATATAAGTACATAAATAGAGTCTAATGAAAAAGGAGGAGCAACTGAAATAGTTGTATCTACTGTATCACATCAGTCACGTTTCTGGAAGTGAAATAAAGTGTTCTCACAGATCTTGGGTTGCGATCACCATTTAAACGAGTAAAACACGACTGTCTTAAACTATGAGTGTGCAGGTGCTCGGTTACAATGTAAAACGAGACGCCGCACACAAATCAGAACCTGTCTTTATCTGTAAGTAACAACAGATGGAATGCAGTCTGTGATGTTATTATTTTCTTCTGTGAACCGCATTTTGAAATTTGTGCTCTATTAAAGGAATGAGAAGAAGCTTCTTGCTAAATCTTTCCATTATCATATATGGTTCGTCCCTGCATCCATTTCTGAGGACGACATGAATCGGGTGCCAAACATAACTTACATTCATCATCTTCATTTCTAGCATCTGTTTCTTTGGCCCTGCAACAGCACACAAGAAGCCTCCGACATACACCGCTGCGTTTGGGCCAAAGCCTCACAAAACAAGATGTCATAATATTCTCCACAGCGTGGGGAGGGGAGACAGAGAGGGAGAGAGAAAGAGAGAGCAAGGGAGAGAGAGAGATTGGGGCATGGCAGCGTGTCTGAGAGATGTTTCTCAGCATCCCATTTGCTGCAGCTCTGAGAAACCTTTAAAGGGACAGTTCACCCAAAAATTGTAATTTACTCACCCTCAAGTGGTTAGAAAACCTTTATGAGTTTTTGACTTACATAGCAGGAAAACAAATCCTATGGAAGTCGATGGTTACAGGTTTCCAACAATTTTCTACCAAACATTTTAAGGGACAGTTCACCCAAAAATTCTAATTTACTCATTTTTTATTTACCCTCAGGTGGTTATATACTTTGTATTTTTTTCAAAATTATATTTTGAAAAAAAGCTGTAACCATTGACTTAAACAGTAAGAAAAACAAATACTATGGAAGTCAATGGTTACAGGTTTTCAACATTTTTCGAAATATCTTCTTTTGTGTTCAACAGAAGAAAGAAACTTTGAAACAACTAAAGGCTGAGCAAATGATGAGAGAATTTTCATTTTTGGGTGAACTATCCCTTTAAGTATGAGCAAAAAAGATGATCAAATGAAGCCAGAGGGAATGTTTTGGAGGATTAAGGTGAAAGGGAAAACTTGACATGACCAGCAAACAACCTTTCCACATAAACAATAAACAACTACTACATTATCATTCCTAGGTTTGGACATGCCAATTTTTCAATGCCTGTTTAAAAAAGCATCCCAATGTGCTGTTCACAAAGCTATTGAATGACCGTTCAGAACCTCAACTTGATTTGCTCAATTTAATTCCCATACATTTGTCTGATTTTATAGTCCTGCTGTCTTTAATATTTGAATGAGCAGACAAGTTCATCATTTAGACTGGCATTATATGACTTAGCATCACTTGTGGGAGACCCTCAACAACATTTGGTCAATGTCTGTTTTCTCCAGATTTCTGGAAAGGAAACCAGTGCTGGAGCAACAACACATTCATGAATATCAACATAGCCAAAAAACAACATTTCCTGCGTCAGCAATTGGATTTAGATTTAGACTGATTCAGTTATTCCCACAACAAACCTAGAGCACAAAATAAACTATTTAAAAATAATCAACACATTGAACATCAGTAGCGTAAAGTGAGATCATGCACAATATACACATAAAACACAAGTCCTTATCTCATATTATGATTAATATGTAGGCTATATACAGTATTCAACATTTGAACTGGATCAAAACGTTTTTCGAAATTGTCATAAGACAATAATGGGTGTTGTTCGAACGTTTTAGGACAACTTTGATGAAAGGAAAAGTTTTGACCCACTTCAAATATTGACTACTGCATTTAAAGGTGTTATCAGTAACGCTTATAACACTTTAACGAGTATATTGAAACGTTTCGTGCAGTGACACTAATATTTAAATACCGAAATATACAATTATAAAGAAATACAGCCAATAGGCCTGAATGAAAATAACAAACTTTCGGGGTTTTGATCACTTTTAATGATAGCATTAAAAAAAGTACAAAGCCCACATGTTTGACCGGTTCAAATACTGAGCGAATTCAAAACAAATCCTCTTATGCAAGCATGCGATAAATACGATTAATCCCTTAAAAAGTGAAAGTCTTTTCACATTTATAAATTGTGCAGCTTGTGTGGAAACAATTGTTTAGTAACAAAACCAACTTTCCGCAAAAAGAAAAACAGTGAGTAGGCTGAAGACGCTTCTGCAGGCGCGCGCTTTCCTTCAGAAGTTCAAACGCGCTTGAACATCAGCAGCAGCAGCCGCGCGCCTCTCGCACACACTCTCAACAATTCTTGACATTCAGATTTCACAACAGGTTAAAAGATGCTCCAAACTTCAAAAAAGTAAAACCTTCAGCGCAATGCCCTTAAATAATGACAATGCCAGTGAAAGTGTTCTTTGGAAATACAAGGCTACATTTAAATCCCCCCCCGGGTGCTTTGCTTCCTTGCAAGAGTTTCTTACCTCTCGGAGATAACCGGTTAAGTGCAACAAAATCGCCACACTCGACGCGACCTGCAGCAGTGCCATGACAGCGAGCGTGCCGAAAATGAGCGCCCTGTGCGTGGAGCCCGTGTGTGGAGCGCGCGCCGGAGCCTCTTCCATATCGTTATGATTCCGCAGGTACGCGCGATAATCATTAGCTGCCATGAGCGCCCGATCGCGGCACAGATCCTGTCTCTCAGTGGGAGGACTCAACAAATGATCAACGATTCATATAAACATGTGGGTGGGCAATGTTGCTTGCTTCGAAGACAGCCAATCAGATAATAGACACGGATGATCTCGCTTTTTCAGGCTTCCTTTTTTTTTTTCTTCGTTCGTCTTCTTTCTCTCTTTGTGCATGAGTTAAGTCAAGAGCAGGTTGCTGGAGAAAGCTGTCAACCGATAAGATTTCAATCTGATGACTGCAGTAACTTTGAAAATCAAAGTAGTTATTATGGGATTTAGTTTCGTTATCTGCCCACTCGAACTGCGATGAGATTAAACCGATAGTTTCCTACATCCAGAAAGACTTACATGACAAGTCCTAATAATATACCCCTCTTATACTTTAAACCTCCTGTAATGCTTATGATACCTATTACTTCCTGGAGTGATGTAATGATAAATAATATTACAGAATTAGGCTCTGTCAGAACAACAACAATTCTGGACATCTTTTCTATTGACAGTTCTATGCAAACACAAGTTTTAGACAATATACACAGTACAAAAATGATAATAAAATGTTGGAAGAACAAAAATATTTAACTTGAACTAACATTCTTTCTTGAGCTTCTTTAAAAAGACAATACAGTAAGTCTGGGTAAAAAAAAAATACTTTAAAAAACAATCAGTTATTACCTGATAAAAACGAAGCATTCACACACACACACGCACAAGCACACACACACACACACACGCACACGCGCATGTTTGTTTTTGTGAAAAGTGGGTACATTACATAGGTTTCCATTGATTTTATACAGCACAAACCGTATTTTGTATTGCCCTAACCCCACCCTACCCCTAAACCCAACCATCACAGGAAACAGTGTACAGCTTTACTCTCTGATTAAACTCATTCTGTGTGATTTATAATAGTTTTGAGAAATGAGGACGTCAGCAATGTCCTCATATTTCACCTCCTTTTTGTACTACCTGTGTCATACCCATGTCATTATACAGATTTGTGTCCTGACATGTCACAAAAACACGTGTACACACACACGCACACGCGCACGCGCACACACACACACACACACACACACACACACACACACACACACACACACACACACACACACACACACACCCACACACACACACACACACACACACACACACACACACACACACACACACACACTGTGTAAGTGAAAGTGGTTATAAACATTTATGGAATTCTTTATTTGTGTTAAACACAAAACAGGATATTATAAAGAATGCCCATAGTTGAAACAAAAAGAGTGTAGGATGAGCAAATGATGACACAATTACAATATTTGGGTGAACCATCCCTATAATCCAGCATTATAACCTTTTTAAAGTTAGAGTTTAGGTCATCAAAAATAAAATAATTCAAGCAATATTTTGAAGAGAGTAATTGAGAAATAAGCTGCAGAACTAGTGACCAATAAATAAATAAAAGAAGCTGTTCGAAATTCTATAGTGTAGTGATTTGGCTAGCATTTATGGATGCCATACCTATTGAATTGCCTAAGCGAATATAATATAATGTAATGTGTATTTATATAGCACATTTATCGTGTATGGCCATGCACCCAAAACACTTCACAATCATGGGAGCGGGGATGGGGTCTCTCCACACCACCACCAGTGTGCAGCATCCACTTGGATGATGCAACAGCAGCCACAGGACAATGGCGCCAGTGCGCTCACCACACACCAGCTATAGGTGGAATGGAGATACAGTGATACAACCAATTTGGTAGATGGGGATGATTGGGAGGTCATGATGGATAAGGGCTGATGGAGGGTATACAGCCAGGTTACACCCCTACTCTTCACGAGAAGTGCCATGGGATTTTTAATGACCACAGAGTCAGGACCTCAGTTTAACATCTTATCCGAAAGACGGCGCTCACTTACAGTATAGTGTCCCCTTCACTATACTGGGGCATTAGGACTTACACAGACCGCAGTTTGAGTGCCCCCTGCTGGCCTCACTAACACTACTTCCAACACTCCCATCCAGGTACTGACCAGGCTCAGCCCTGCTTAGCTTCAGTGAGTAACCATTCTTGCGCTTCAGGATGACATGGCTGTGGCCAATAATAAAGGTCTCATAATATATAGAAAAAACAAGCATTTTTGGTATGACACGATATATTCAGAATTTAGTATTTATATTATTTAGTATTCTATAGAAAACAAATTTTCCAAATAACTTCCACTTTTCAGATCAGCATCCATCATTTTCTTGAAGAGAATCAATGAGTCACCGAGTGTTTATCTGAACATATAAACATGCTGAAATTCCTCTTGTTATTGCCAAGCTGAAGCAAAGTTAAAAAGAACAGAGCTTCGTACACTAATGTCATTATGATCCTCAAAACAATTGCAAAAAAACCTAGCAGAAAAACCTGTTTTAAAAGAGTTATTTTAGGCAGCTGCAGCCAAAATGCAAGTGTGCGAAAAAGAATTGATGAATGTCAACAGAGTTCATGTGCTTGGCTTTCCCTCATTCATTCAGCCTCCAGTGCTGAAAGCTTGCAATGCTCCACCATTATATCAGCCCTTTTTTTTCAGAACCACAATTATTACTCTGGTTGCAAATAGCACCACTAGTGCTAACTAGTGTCCTGTTGCATTGTTTTGGCAACGTGCATTCCTGCGGAGCATGATCAGGTCACCTGCATTTCCCTTTGGAAATTAGGGCAAGGCCAGACAAGCTCCAGCACACTCTGTAACCTTATGAACTTGGCTGCCCTCGCAGGGACCGCCGTCCCGCAGCACGCCACGTTCACTCGAGAGTCATTAATATACCGTGAGAACCCTTGTTTTGCTGTGGGTTTCTCGTGCCTTCAGCTATTTTCCACAGAATGCAGGCGCTGCGGCAGGAAGGTTTGGGTGGTATTTATACCCTTTTGTTTTGCCATGTGAGCTGTTCTTGCCCAAGCCAGAAGGTAGTTGAATACGCCGAACCCAGCAGTCCATCAGAGTATGACAGAGGGCCAAAACCAGGCAGTGTTGAGAGCAAAGCAGCCGAAACCACTGGCAGGCACTTTCCTCAGTGCTGAGCAGGCCCCGGGAGCGTATTATTAGCTCTCCTGTAAGCGTGGTACTGTATACACACACACACACACACACACACACACACACACACACACACACACACACACACACACACACACACACACACACACAGGATGAGCAAGAGCACCAACGCCAGAATCCTTCCCATGTTTCGCAGACTGTGGAGTCACCGTGAGGATGTTTTTTTCTGGCTGCAGACTCCATGTGGCTATGTTAAAGTGTTTCAGGCTGACCGCTTTCTTTGCATAAGCCTCACAATATTTCAGCACTAAAGGAGAGGCAGGAAGTTCGATCTGAAATATTAGTATCACCACAGAGCCTCCAGTTTGAATCCCATGGCACTTTTCATTGTCCTGCTACATATTCATCGTCCTTACAGTGCATCGTCATTCGTATTAATCTGTGATCAAGCTGCATACGCACAGAATTAAGAAGTTACCACGTTCCAGACTGCAGAAACGGGACATGAAAGAGTGCAGTGTTGTCCTTTTCCTTCTCCACCACATCCTGTGTGGTAAGTCATCCCGGAGCACACAAAGCACACCCGCCTCTTCCTCCTCTGTCCTTCCTCACTCTCGCTTTTGCATTTCATAACAGAAGAGGTCTTGAGAAGGGCACCTAGGAAGCTCTGGTGCTGCTTTTTATACTTGCTTTAATAAAGATTATTGCGTAAGAACTTACATGGTACAAGCTGGCCTGCCCACATGGACCTTCTGGATTCAAACTTGACACATGGTACGCCCCATTCTGATTGGCCGGCTGTGAAAATCACAGACACCCATGCAACTACAATATGAAACAATGTCGCCAAAGTGTATAGCCTTTGAGAGATACACAAACCAGTTTCTGTTGGAGATTGGTCCACTCGCATGTCGGTCAGACGACCACTTCCTGTTTAAGTGGGCTGTTCCTGGCTATACCAAAGTGCAAAGTGGACTAGACTTCATACTGGTAAGAAGTAAATAAATAAAAAATACGGCTACATGAGGACAAGGGGGAGTATGTGGTTTTGACCAAGCACTGATTTGAAAACATCACTTGCGAAATAAATCTGCCAAAAATAATCAGGCGTAATGCATATATTCAGTTTCACATCATGAGTAGTTTCTAGCTGGAGTACAGTGCAGGTTAGTAACATCAATGGTTTGATGGACAAAGGCTCGTGTCGTGCCAGAGGACTCACTCAATCTAGGGATTATAATGTCTAATTGCTTCAAGTATTTCTATGAAACTTGTGCCAGCATGCGCTGCGATCAGGTTTGCAATTTCTGGAGAGGGGAAACGGCCAGTATAGCCTCTTATTTTGATATGTGATCTACTGTGATGGTTTGTTGAGGGCAGCTTGTAGGAATATTTGGCTTCATTGCAGAACAAGAGCTGAGGTCAGAGACTTCCTTATATTTTTAGTGAAAGTTAATATAAAACCCAGTTGATGATTTTGGTTAATAATTGGACCATACAACAAACAACTGGAAATAAATATTGTATTTCGAGAACCTGGCCTATAATCTTGATTGTATCAGAGATCACATAGAGAACTTGGCCTGTTCCAAAACACACTGAGTGCCAACAGTGTATTTAAGGCACCATAAACAAGCATGCTTAAAATTGATTACATCTCAAAGTATACTTTACTTGTCCGCAGACAGTCTGACACAAATATTATCATCAGCATGGTCTGCTGATGTCTACATGGTATGTCTGCAATATTTTTCTATGTGGACAACAGCACGTGTCATGGACCAGAGACTTTGAAATCTAAGAGCTCCCTCATCTTACATAGACAGCTACAGTCCTGACTCGTTCAAAGTCCAGAAAAACACACAAAAAAAAAAATCAAAGTAGTACATGTGTCTTTAGTGGTTCAATTGGAATATTACCAGCTAAGAGCATACCTTTGTGTGCACATAAAATAATATATGACTTTATTCAACAGTTTTTTTTTTTATCCCAGTGTCAGTATTCGGCACAAGCTCTGTGTACTGATGTATACCGATGTATAGGTGCTCTCATGAACCAGTGCTTTATTCTGACACTGAAGAGAACAAACTGTTGATTAAAAGTCATTATTTTGGTTCTAATTTAACCACTAAAGACACATAGACTGTTTTGAGGATGTTGTTTAGTAGCTTTATGGACTTTAAATGAGTTGGGACCATGGCGGTCTATGGAGAATCAGGGAGCTCTTGAAATTTATCCATAATATCTAAATTTGTGTTCCGAAGATGAACGAAAGTTTCAGGGGGTTTGGAAGAGTTTTCATTTTTGGGTGAACTACTCTTTTAAAATAAAAGGCTAGTTAGATATTACTAATATTTCTGTTTAACACTCAATTTTTAAAATCAGTCGCTTGTAGACACAAGGAGCTTCGAGGGTTTCTTGGCTTCACGTTTGAAGACACATGGTGCTTCTAGGGTTTCTTGGCTATGAGAATTTTTTTTTTTTCTTCAGGCGTCCTCAGCCAAATCACTTTAGGGTTTGACGCTCAACCGCATATTTGGCGAGCCTCTGACCCTATGGCCCATGTTCCCATCTTCCCCGCAGTTGCAACACTCTGTTCAGGACAGTCAAGAGTTGCTGACTTTGAAGGCATCTGTCCATGTAGGCAGCAGACAGCGAGGCAGCAGAATTTTGGAACATCGCTAATATAATATATAGTTCAGGTGGTGCTTGCTGTATCACTATGGGGTGATGATTTTAAGATGATCAGTGTGGAACAGGGCAGTGGTAGACCATTACAGCTAAACCATCAGTTAGAGGCTGCCCAGTCTCTCATTATCCCAAGATAAATTGTAACTGACTCCTCGGTGAGTGCGCAGCCGCATCCACGACTCCCCTCGAGACCGAAACATGCCGCTTGTCACCAGTTTAGCACTGCCTCCGTGCCTCTTCCTGGACTCCCCACAAACAGCTTCCTGCTTGTTTTTCCGTTAGTTAAGGCCTAATTCGAGTAGCCACAGCACTGCCCATTTTAAGCCTCTCAGTTTTTTTTTCCCCCAGATTGCGCCTATATAGCTTTCCAGCTGGCAAAGAGTCCTTGCCCTAGTGAGCAAGATATTACCACTGAACATGGTACAACCTGCGGCTACTGCATAACATGTCACTGGTTATTTACTCCAACTGTTGGAGACATGATTCATGCACAGTGATTAAGAAAGTCTCCTCATTCATTAGAAAAACCCCCAAAACTAATCCCTACCATGTCAATATAGAGGTACTTGTCCTTCCTTTAGTAACATCCCTGGGATGGATAGGAAAGATGATGTCATGGAAGTGGATAGACGATTGTTTGTCATGTTATGACATGTAATATATGAGTCAGGAATGACCTTGTCAGGAGCACGATCAAAGCATTGATATTATGATACCTCAGGCTGATGTAAGTCTGGTGTGTACGACAACTCTGGGTTTGCCTCGTTTCACCCACACACACAGACAGACACACGTGATTAATGTGTTTTCAGTCACTTGAATAAAAACATGTTGAACTCTGGGAAACATTGAGTCCTCTCCACAGCAGCAAGGGGTCACTTTCTCATGTAAACCCCAGTAAACACTGATATTTTTGAAATGATTCAGCTGCTCCTTGAGTGAACGAGGGTTCTTGAAGACCTCTTAAAGCCGATGCTCTGTGAGACAATTCCATGGAAAACAGGGCCATCCTCGCAAATTCAGAGCTGTGTGGGAGCCTTGTACCACCCACCCGAGAGTTCTGTTTCAGCCCACAAACACAACAGAAACCATTGCCATGTGCGTCGTCGTGTTGTCTGAGACGTCCTGCTTACGGCCACTCGATACTTCTTGCTGTGAGGGGTAAAACAATGGCCTGTGGTCGTGAATGAAAATGAACTGCTAATGGATTCAAAAAGACTGGCAAAGGGTGTTCGCTTACAGCCATCCTGCAGAATCACTGATTCCCACCCAGTCCTTTTAGGAAAGGTGCTGGGTGACGCAAGGGCGTAGATTCGCTCGTGACATTGGTGGGGACATACATCCCTAGAGAGCATGCATTGCGCAAAGTGTTTTTGCGCTTTTAAAAACATGAATAAAGTACTTAATAATATAAAATAAACACTTAATAATACAAATAACAAATAATGAATCACGTCCCATGCTGCAAAAGTCAATTTACATGATTTTACTGCAATCAGGCTTTGAGGAGGTATGAATGAAGAGATATTTAGAGAGGTGTGTAACGCAATTTAACTGTTTTATCCCAATTATTGTTTTTCATAATCATGGAGGCCAAAATAGAAACTGAATTGTGATTAATTGCACAGCCTTGGTTAATAGTATTATAGTGAACTAATAGCAAACTTGTTTTAACCCTAACAAGTAGGTTACTAAGGGTTGACTGAGCATTATTTTATTTTGAAGTCGATTAAATTATTGGTATGGACATTTCAGTAATTGGTGGATATTGGTGGGGATACATCCCCTCCGTCCATGCCAAATCTACACCCTTGGGGTGACAACCATATTGTGATGGTCATATGTCATCTGGCTCATGCTGTGCACTGCACAAACTCCTTATCTAGTCAAGGGTTACAATCTTATTTCTTGACAAAAAAAAACTTGATCTTGCTTTAAGATTAAAATACTATGCAGGATCAGATTGTGTATGATTGTTTTAAGATTATTTATCTTAATAATTTACTTAAAACATATAGACAATTTAAGACAAGCCTTGTGTATTTGTAATACTTTAGCAGTAATACGTTGTTTTAAGTCAGATAAGTCTATAAAAAGGCTAAATAATCACACTTGTTCTTATTTTAGCTGTAGTGTTTTGTTTGCTCATTAAAAAAAGCTAAATCACAATTTCATACTTTTGTGACAAAATACATTCTTATACGTTTTGTTGAAGTAAGCCTCAACTTTTTTTTTTTACTAAAGCCTAGGTAAGTTTTCTTATTTCAAAAAATCTTACAAAGTACAATTATCTTACTACACTGACAGATAATCTGACTAGTTTCCAGTCTGTATCTTCTTCAACCATTCATTTATTTCCCATATTTAGATGGTAATATTTTTGCAGTGTGAAATGCTGATACAAATCAGATGGTTGTTGGAAGATCAAGACAATGCTATCTATTTTCCCGTCAAACTCAACTAATATGAAAGATGCCATTGCACTGACGTGACCTTCTTTGTGGCAGCCATTGTCTTTTTGTTGAAATTAAAAGTAGTGTGACATGAGAAATAAATTTTACGAGTGTTTATATGCCTTATAAATGGAGGAAATGAATCTGAAAGAGTTTCTACACCCAGTTGTCATCGGAATTTCGGCGATAAATCACGGCAGCTTGACCGTTGCATTGGGCTCCATGCTAATTATTGCGAGTCAGCGCGTAGCCAAATGCGATTTGTCAAAATCCATTAAGAAAACATACATCTGGTACTGCTATAGTGATGAAAACTGAATGCGGTCCAACCATGTGTGGTTGAGTGAAGTTTTATTTTGAACAAAACATTCATTAAGTCTCTTTTTATTGAGGAGAAAAAATAGAAAGCAGCAAGAATGAAGTAGGTGGGGATTATTTACCATATGTCAGGAATGTCAGAGCCATTTCTCCTCCAGAATGGATTCACCCAGCAACACAGTCTTTGTGTTAGGGTTGGGAAGGAAGTGATATCATAGACTGAATCATGGCAGATCCGAAGGGGGATTCCAGTCTAAGGCTGTCTGATGTCAGACCACACCAGTTGGGACGTGAGGCCAACCTAATAAAGTCAGTGGGTCTCTGCTTGTTTTGGCTGAGCGCTTCTAAAAGCCACCTTTTTTGTAATGGTGTGAGGGCTGGGTGTGGATAACAGCACCCAGGACTTTCATAGGTGTGTTAAGAGTTGATTCATTGAATCTGCTCAATTGTAAGACTTGCTGGCATTTGGCATTCTTTCGGCAGCACGTCATTACAAAACCTGAAATTACCGAGAACCTCATCGGATAGCACTTTTGTTACATTAAGGAATGGTAGTGCGTGATGAGAAAAAAAATAATTGACAATTTTTGTTTAATGGAATATCCTCTAGGAGTCAGCTTATATTATTGTTATAATATTTTTCTGACCTTTTTCTCTCTCATTTTACCCTAGAATTAAATGATCCATTTGTTTCCTGCTACTATGCAAACAACCTCTTCAAATGTAGACCAAAATACAGCTCCATGCTTCAGTTTCAAGCTTCAAGAACACTTTTGTGTGGCAATAAAACTGTGCATTTACTACAGGCAATATGATGATTGCGTGTTGCGCTACAGACTTTGATTCAATTCAAGTTCATTTGTACAGCGCTTTTCACAATAATTATTGTTTTAAAGCAGCTTTACAAAAGGTGCACATTATTGCATTACAATCAAATTCGGTATAACATTAGTTACCATAGTAACTAATATTAGTTACCAAAATTAGTAGTTACCATAGTTTTATTAGTTACTAATAACTTTTAACAGTTAAAGTTATTATATATTAACATAGTTAACCTGCAGTCATATAGTATATAGTGTAGGTGATGTCTAGGTGTGCATGTTCAATGAAGTGTATGTGCGTTGTCCTCAAAGTCTTTTAATGGCAATACATTATACTGACCTGAGAGAAGATACAGGTGGACAAAGTTTTTTCAAAGTTTTTTTTTTTTGTCTCACAAAAGTGTTTTTGGAGCTTTGTATGATTAGAGTTGCACCACTGAAGTCACATGGAATTTTTGTGGTTCCTTTGAATGTCTTGGGACCATTTCTTTCTATGGAGGATGAGAGAGCTCTCAAATTTAATCAAAAACATCTTAATTTGTGTTTCAATGATTAGAGGATTGGAAAGAAATGAGGGTGAGTAACTAACAGAATTTATCTCAAATAACAGAATTTAAAATAACAGAATTTTCCTTTTTGGGTATCTAACCATTTAAAGTCGCCATGAAAGGAAAGTTAAGGTTGTCCTTCTTTCCCATATTGTGATGTACATCCAATCGAATCGGTCCTGAAATTAAGGGCAGTGCATGATTATTCACGAATGGACAAAAGCAGGGCAGAAACGAGACTATGTGGACAACATAGACACATGCCCTGATAACCCCGCGCTAAAGGCATTCCATGTGACCACAAGTGAAGAAAAGTTGTTTCGAGGGGGAAGGAAGGTTATGGTGTTTACTAAACGATTATGAGGCCAAACAAATTCTTTACGAAATAATGAAGAGCACAGATACATTGTTTATAACAAGCACTACTATAAACATATAAAAATAAGAGTAAATTTTGATTTCATTCCAACTATATATTGGAATAAGTCTTATCAATAAAATGTAAATATCAATGCAATCTTATGACAGTTCATAACTTTTAGATTTAGTGGTTTTATTTGTATCTCATTCATACATTTTAATGATTTGCTCATCCCCCAATGAGGGCTAAAGTTAGGGGTGTAGTATGGGGGCATGGCTGCTTTTAGAAATCGTACTTTTCTATACAAATGAAATCATATGAATTCGTACAAATTAGCCACTTTTTTGACAATACATGAAATAGTTATGTTTCCTGGTGAGATCAGGCTGCAAATACTGATTTCACAGACATTGCTTCAGTCTCTTTTTTTTTTGTCAGCACTGCAGTTAATTCTTAGTTTCACCAAGTACTGCAAGTTATCTGCACAACAATTGTGCATTGTATCATTTATAGTCGCTCAGACAGACCGGCTTGACTTTACAATAACTCACGATTTTTTCAGTCTGCACACACAATGCATGTGCGAGTGATTAAGTGCTCAAAAATAAAGGTTCACTCGGTAATGCGCACATGCTGAACACATCCATCTTCCCTCAAGGTCAAAGGAGTATAATATAAAATAAATGCATGCTCAAATGTGCAACAGATGGAGTGGAATGCGGAAAATCGACACAATGTACAATCGCTTCCGCATGTAGCCTAAGAGATAATCTCTGTTGCTTTGCAGTGTATTCAAACAGAAAGATTCCCAGAAAAGTGGGAATTTACATACAGTCCATTAAGTATATGGGTCTTAAAGAGATAGTTCACCCAAATATGAAAATTCTCTCATTTGCTCACACTTGACTTGTCACAAACCTGTTTTTTCTTACATTGTTGGGTGTAAGTTTTTCCTCATAGTTTTGAAAGCTTCAGTTATTACAGTAAACAATCTCTTTTATTTCAAGAAAAATTAGATTCCTTGTAAACAGAGTAAATAAACAGGTCACGGTTCAAATGAAAAAAGCTTTATTACCCACAGCTTTTTACAGTGTACAGGTGTAGTGCATTAAGCTTTAATGTGTAAACTACTTAGCAACTTCACTGGTGGGGAACAAGTAGTGTATTCACCGTTACAACTTATACTTACATAAATTATTAAATATCTTATTTGGCAAGATTATACAAATGGGCAGGAAGAAAATAGACAAGTCAGTGTGCATCATTTTGCCCACTACACTACGAGACTGGATGGAAGAATACTGCACAAGTAACAAAATATTAATCTGTTTAGTACGGCGTGTACTCGGCATTATACATGTAGCTGTACTTAACACAAAATAGCAATAGATCATCTGTGAAAGACAGGAATGTACACAAAAGTAAGCTGGATAAGAACACAAGGGCAGAACATCTACAGCATTAATGCTTACAATTACTGCAAAAGCACAGATGCATTTACAATCCCACTATAAATGAGGCAGCGCTGATGGTCACGGCGTGCTTGTGCCAACTTCTTTTCAAATTTACTCAAGTTTAAAGGAACACTCCACTTATTTCCTGAAAATTTGCTCATTTTACAAGTCACCTACAGTTAAATATTAGCATTTCTGAATCCACTCAGTCAATCTCAGAGTCTGGCAGGAGCACTTTTAGCTTAGCTTAGCATAAATCATTGAATCGGATTAGACCATTAGAATCTCACTCAAAACATTTTTGTATTTCGTTATGTACTAAGACCAATGGAAAATTAAAAGCTGCTATTTTCTTGGCCAAAATGGCTAGGAACTACACTTTCATTGTGACTTAAAAAAAAAAAAAAAAAAAAAGAGCAAAA
Organism: Danio jaintianensis; assembly: GCA_903798115.1. NCBI lineage: Eukaryota > Metazoa > Chordata > Actinopteri > Cypriniformes > Danionidae > Danio > Danio jaintianensis. Next base: position 1,770,572 of record CAIGQV010016631.1, read on the forward strand.
TGCTAATGGTCTAATCTGATTCAATGATTCATGCTAAGCTAAAAGTGCTCCCATCAAAGCTGAAGATCGGCTAAATTCATTCAAAAATGATAAAACTCAACTGTTTAACTTTAAGGGACTTGTAAAATGAGCCGATATACAAAAAAAAAAAGTGAAGTGTTCATTTAATGTTCGTTTCGAATACGTTTTACTTTCTTTGCTTCTCCCACATTATGGTTTAGATGATACTGCTATTATATCGAAATGTCCAACTCAACACAGTGTATAGCAGGTTCTTTTTTTTTAAACATTTGAAAAGAATGTAAACAAATACTTTGTAAGTACAGATCCAAACATTTGCCAGCGCTGAGGATACATAACAGCATGAATACAGAAATGTCTGTTTGTTTGTTTTTCACCATTGTAGCAATTAAAGTGTTGGCTGTATTTAAGCCATGCATCATCGTTTAAGAATACATCCATGCACACGTAAAGAGAAGTACATGAAGCATGGACTGAAAGCGCATCATGCCTGTTATATGGCAAAAAACATGAAAGAAACCACAAGATATAGCAATCTTTACAACCGCGATTGCCTGCATTATGTTTATCTTACAATCAAATCACACGGAAACAGTATCTTATCAAGAAAAACCTACAGTAAGAAGGATAATAAAAATAAAACTCAAGATTCTTTCAAGTAAAATTTAAATCGCTCTCAGTGTTCTAAATCAATATGCATTTGTTTTACTTGAATGAACGAGAAGAAATTTTTGAAGACTCTCAATACTAATATTGTTAGTTCAATACAAAGTCAGTTCACACTGACTGAAAAGAAGAAAAAAATTATTAAAGAAACTTCTGAGCTTTTATCTTACGACTTCTGAATCTACATAATACATTTTTCTTCATCCAAACCTTCAAAGTCCGCCTGCCTTTAATAAATATAATAATTGTGCTGTAATAATCAAACACGATGCAAAATCCTTTACATTTTTGGACTACAGTGTGGATTAGAACATTTCAAGTTTGATAAACAAACCTATTTAAAATCTGTTCCCAAATAAAACCAACACACACATTTAGATTGACATGAGAGCAAAATAAAAGTGACACCTTTTCCTTTAAACCCAAAATAGCAGTGGGGAAAATACTTTTTCTGGCCCTAGGGGTCAAACACTAGCTGTCTGCGATCTACCCTTTATGGATTGCTATAAGAAGCATTTTGTGAGGTCAAAACAAAGATATAGGGAACGGCTTGTCTGACCATTCCTCGGTAAAGTGCAATATTCAGAGTAGCGCACACTAAAGGGCAGGCAGTGAGTAAAATAGTCTACTAGTTACAGATATACTCGCTGCAAATGTGTTGTCATTTAGTAGTGCACTACTAGTGTGTCACAGTAACCTCCATGAGTAGACAATGCCAGGAGGAAATTAGAAAAAAAGAAAAACTGAGAAAATTCCCCTGTAGATTATGTGTAATATTTTCTTTAAAAGCAGCTTACTGCTACTTTTCTCTTTTGGCAAAGGGGATTTACGCGTTTAGCAGCCTTTACAAGAATATTTGTGTTTTTTCTGTACTGTAGGTTAGCAACAAAATATCTCTTTAGCGATCTAAAGGATTCTTGACTTTTTATGGGAGCTGGAGCAGTGTTTGGTGTAAACAATAATCCAATTTAATTTAAAGTAAAAAAAACAAAACATATTTACAGGTACACCTATTTGTTTTAAACCACCGTGAATGTGCAAAGCTAAAAGATTTTATTGTTATCCCAAATAATAATGATTGGAAAAATCTCTGAGTCACAAGTGGGGAATGTATAAGCGACTCTTTGTTGACGGATTTATTCAATACTATCTATTTTAGGCGTCTCTATAATTACCGATGAACGATATTCTTAAACCGTTATGACTGGTATCCAAGTGTTGCAGCCAAAAAAGTCATATAAACATAATTAAGTAATTGCTGTAATTACCTCTGACTCTGATTCGGCTTACAGTTATTTGTCATGAGATTCCTTCCGGTGACCTGGAGCGTTGTTTCACCGCATGGCTGGTCTCTTCAACAAGTGCGAACGACACCGCAAAAGGAGAGGTATGGAGATGACATAAGCTTTTCTTGCAGCCGAGGGGGATTCCCTAACAAGAAAGCAACTCATAAAAGCCATCCATTATATCTGCTGTGGCAGGGTGTGAAAGGAAAACACAGGCAGGCATCAGTGATTGCGCCAAAATGTGTGATATGCAGTCTAAACTTAAATAAAACAGAGAGGCAAAAGCGAGCGGAAGGGGCTCTCGGTCTCAGCATGCAATACACACACTTGAACGAAAGGCTCTTTAAAATGACTTCAGTTGTTTCTATGGCGCCCCCTGGGTGCACAAGCGATACACAACACGCAAACACATTCCACTGGCTATGCCTCTAGGTTTTGGCAGATACATTGCAGATCACTGTTAAAAGTGACAGGAAACTTCATCATTGAATGGGTGTCAGTGTGATGGTGATTTTTTACACGTGTTCTAGCAGCCACTGGAAGAGGCTCTTGTGATTATGTCTCGAGTCTCCAGATTCGGGTTCTTCCTCTTCAATGTATCTGAGCAGAGCTTGCAGGAGGTCACCGACTCTGAACTCTCTCTCCCTCAGTCTCTGAGCCACAGCCGGCAGCTGTGGAAACACAGAGAAAAAGGTTGACGATGTCTGAAATATCATGATTTATGTTGATTAAATGTTATTTCTAGTTGAATTAATGTGATGCCTTTCAATTAGAGGTTCTTAAACCAGGGTTCAGGGCTATCAAGATGAGAAGATTATCTAAAATAAGTACTAAAATAAGTTGGTTCCCACAAACTATTCGCTCTTCGCTTCTAGCTTCGGATGCCAAGCATTTAGATTTAAAGGGATAGTTCACCCCCAAAAATGAAAATTTTATCACTTTTCACTCAACCATAAGTGATTCCAAACCTTTATGACATTCTTTATTCTGCTGAACACAAAAGAAGATATTTTAAAGAACCTGAAAACCTGTAAACATCGACTTCCATAGTAGGACAAACATACTATCAAACTTTACAGGTTTCCAACATTTTTTTAAATATCTTCCTTTGTGTTTTAACAGGAGAAAGAAACTCGTAAAGATTTAAGAAGAAGTAAAAGGTGAGTAAATAATGACACTATTGAGATTTTTGGGTGAAGTACCCCTTTAAGCCAAATTTCTAATTCCCTAACTGTTCTCCAACTAAAAAGCTGCATTTCCATGATATCTAATGAATGGAAAAACAGGCCACTGATGTACTTATATATTAATCAAATGATATGTTAAAGTAATCATATCATTTAGTTACTAAATAATAGTATAAAATAAGTTACTTCCTGTAAGCATGACTGCGAAGTGGTCCCTCTCCAATATTTGATAGCTTGATAGTACTTTTACGAACTGTATATTTGACTTTTCTATCGTCTTCTTTTTAACAACCATTCTTTGAAGTATTTATTATTTATTAAGTATATATTACTTAAGTATTTATTAAGTCAAATGAAGTCACCAGGCTGTACATGTTAACTGAGTAACTGCCAGTTGATGAGTGTGAAAGGAAAAAAAATGGAGCTGAAAAATAGCCTAACCATAACAACTGCCGTTAAACAACACAATACAAAAAATAAGACAGAGAAAAATTACATTTTAATAAATGGAAACAAAAAATTAAAGCATTTAACATAAAATGCCTGATAATCAATAGCTTGGGCAACAAAAAGAGTGAAAACGTTTTAATAATCTCATTAAAAAATATTTTCAAATTCCATTCCATGAACTCATTCATTCATTCATTTTCCTTTGGCTTAGTCCCTTTTTCATCAGGGGTCGCCACAGCGGAATAAACCACCAACTTATCAAGCATATGTTTTACACAGCGGATGCCTTTCCAGCTGCAACCCAGTACTGGGAAACATCCATACACACTCATTCACACACATACAGTACGGCCAATTTAGTTTATCCAATTCACCTATAGCGCATGTCTTTGGACTGTGGGGGAAACCGGAGCACGTGGGGGAAACCGGAGCACCTGGAGGTAACCCACACGTACACGAGGAGACCATGCAAACTCCACACAGAAATGCCAACTGACCCAGCCGGGACTCGAACCAGCGATCTTCTTGCTGTGAGGCGACAGTGCTAACCACTAAGCCACCGTGTCGCCCATTCCATGAACTCTGAAGTAAAAATCAGTGTATTCCTAATTTAACTTACTCTTAATTATGTTTTGAGAATATTAGAATTATTAGAATGCATATAAGCCCATAAGAATGATTTTGAAGGACCCAATGAAATTTAAATAATGGGTGCTGAATAATAATGCAAAATAATGCAGCACTGCATCACATGAATAACTTATATTTTACAATATTTTATAGTAGAAATTGTAATTTTAATCTTACAACAGTAAACATGTTTAGCAAATTATGAGCATAAGAGAAAACATTTCAAAAACATATCAAATAAAAAAATCCCCCAAACACTGCTGTATTCTGGTATTGTATATTGTTCAGTGAAAGATGGTATTAAATCTATTTTGAATATACTCATACTTGCAAAACATGAGACAAAACTAAAGAAGAAATCATAATTAATAAATCATTTCTGACTGCCAGCATATTTACAGCAAACATACAGTACCGTGAATATTACACACATCTCCAAAGCCTCACTAAAGATCGCCTGAGAAAGCTGTCAACTGTCGATCTGTCAGCTATTTTCAAATGATAAGTTAATAACTATGGTAAAACTAACTGTTCTGACCTGTTGGACCTCCTGGGCCGCAAACTGGCTCAGTTGCATCATAGACAGATCGGCAACAGAGGCCGCGATCCACTGGAGCACCGCCATCAGTTGAGGGTCCACAGCCCGACCCTGGACGTCCGTACTGACCACCAGCAGAGCTCTTTCTGCCTGTCCATGTTCCCTCTCCACTCGCACCGCTCCTACACACACAAAACCCATACATTCACTATCACAGTAGAGCAGAAAGATATTGGAAAAAACGGAGATTGCGATAATTAATTTACTAATTAATTGTTTCAAAATATAAATAGTGATTTGAATAGAATTTCGCCAGATGATTGAATAGTTCTGTTGGGAAAGAATTCATTATTTGAGTTTGATTGGGATGATAAAATATAATAAACAAACTTCATGCACAGGTAAATACAAATGAAATAAAGACAGTATTTAAGTCAGTATTTAAAAACAGAAATTGAATAATCAAAGTGTAAAACAACACTGTTATCTTCTTCATATAAACAGAGTTGGGGAAAGTTACTTTAAATCTTGAGTAACTTCTTAAAAAAAGTAATGAAATGTGTTACTTACAGTTGCAATCAGAATTATTAAACCCCCTTTGAATTTTTTTTCTTTTTTTAATATTTCCCAAATGATGTTTAATTTTCACAGTATGTCTGATATTTGTTTCTTCTGGAGAAAGTCTTATTTGTTTTATTTCGGCTAGAATAAAAGCAGTTTTTAATTTTTTAAAAACCATTTTAAGGTCACAATTATTAGCCCCTTTAAGCTATATTTTTTTCGATAGTCTACAGAACAAACCATCGTTATACAATAACTTGCCTAATTACCCTATCCTGCCTAGTTAACCTAATTAACCTAGTTAAGCCTTTAAATGTCACTTTAAGCTGTATAGAAGTGTCTTGAAAAATGTCTAGTAAAATATTATTTACTGTCATCATGGCAAAGATAAAATAAATCCGTTATTAGAAATCAGTTATTAAAACTATTATGTTTAGAAATGTGTTGAAAAAATCTTCTCTCCGTTAAACAGAAATTGGGGACAAAATAAACAGGGGAGCTAATAATTCAGGGGGTTTAATAATTCTGATTGCAACTGTAGTTACTTTTTAAGAAAAGTAATGCATTACTACTTTTGCGCTATTTTCTTTTTCATGCCTTGTTTGCATTATTATAGAAAAAGCTATTTTTGACAAATGTAAGGTCCAAAATTGAATTGTGAAGTGAGTAAACCTCAGACTGAAGGAAATATAATGTAGATTCACGTCTGTGCAGTTGAGGGCACAGTGCAACACAGTTCATACTCATTTTAAGGGATGCTGAATTTGTTTTGTAAATGCATGTTCCCATTTAAGCTAGAACTACAGTAAGTATCATGCAACTCAGGTATTTTCTGAAAAAGTATGAAAAATGTATGCAATACTTGTTACTACTAGTTACTTGAAAAAAGTAATCGGATTACATAATTTGTTACTTGTAAAGCATTAACCCAACACTGCATATAAATAATCAAATAAAATCCATCTTTGTTAAACTACAAACAGTAACACTTTACAATAAGGTTGCATTAGTTAATGCATTTACTAACATGAACAAACAATAAATTTACTATAGTATTTCTTTATGTTTGTTAATGTTAGTTAATGAAAATACAGTTGTTCATTGCTAGTTTATGTTAACTCATGGTGCATTAACTAATGTTAACAAGCATGAATTTGGATTTGAATAATGCATTAGTAAATGTTAAAATATGATTAATAAATGGTGTATAAGTATCGTTCATACTTAGCTCATGTTAGTAAATACAGTAACTAACATTAACTAATGAAACCTAAAGTGTGTAAAGCGTTAAACATGATCATTTCTTGTTCCTGGATGGTTTAAACTCACCTGAAATGCCTTAAAAACAGATGCAAAGGCTAAACCTTTACTCTGTTTGTGTTCAACTTAACAATGACTCCACAAATCACGTGTTCTCAACTGTTGTGCCTCAACTATAATTCCAAATCAACACAAAAAATCCTGCGATATTGCGGATCTGCATTTTTCGATACTGAGGCGCTAAATTGTGCAGCCGTACATCTCAGCAAATCCTCCAGTTTCCCACGCTCTCGCTGTTTAAGCAGGCCAGACGCAGAACTCCGCTTGAGCTCATCTGTTGACCCACATGGAGCCGCTCTGACAGTTAGACAACTAGGAACGTGGATAAATAGTCTTGCGGCTTCTGACAGGGGCCCGCTGAAGGTGCTCGGCCAAGTAAGACCACTTTAAATGAGTGGCAGCACAAAAATAAGGGCTGAAATTAGTCTAACAGTTGAGGTTTAGCAACAGACCACAGAATAAACACTAGCGCTGGAGGCAAATGCAGAGAGCAGATAGAGTTTTCATTTACCGGCTGATTCCTCTTTGGCTTCTGCTTCCTTCTCTTCAGGGCAGTCGCTGTAAGGTGAAAAATATTACAGGTGTAAGAGAGACTTAATGACAGACTGAAGGGAGAGATGTCAGAAAGCACATGCAAAAGAGAGTGACAGCACTTCCCAGCATTCCTATTTCTCATATATAAACTAATTCACTACTGCTCATGCCATTCTCATACCACTTTTTACGACTTCTCATACTAACAGACACTGATGCAGATACTTGCAGTGGGGTATGATAGCTCAACAAATTCCTCTTAACCCTTTTTTAGACTTGAATATAAAAAACTATGCAGTCTACCGCCCAAATGTTGCTTTGTTTAATATTGATATTAAGTTTTAAAGAAATTCAGCATATGTCACTGAAAGCTGTTGAAATGGTTGCTGAAAATCTGACTTTGAGATCAATAAAAAACAAATGACAAAATAAAATACATTTCAATAGAAATGAGATATTTTAAACTGTAATAAAAGTATAAGAAATAAAGAAGACTATTAAAAGACTTACCACAAACTATAACGGGTGAGTATGCTATGATTAATGAGAGGGTGTTAAAATGCTATTCAATATATTTTATTGTTTTCATATTTACAAGACACGAGACAAAGGGAGCTAATAAAACTAATGACAAAGTCTTTAGAAAATATAACTGCTTCATTTAATTTCTTGATTTAATACAGTCAATAGAATCTCAGCAGAAATGTAGTAAACATTAAATGTATCCCAAAGGCCTCAATAATTTTTTTTATCTTCAAGGGATAGCTCACCCCAAACTTTTATGAGTTTCTATTTTTAAAAATATTGGTAACTAGTAGCCATTGGCACCCAAAGTAGAAAAAAAACCTTCTTCAGAATGTCTTTTTGTGTGTGTGTGTGTGTGTGTGTGTGTGTGTGTGTGTGTGTGTGTGTGTGTGTGTGTGTGTGTGTGT
>CAIGQV010016631.1:1781483-1793028 GCA_903798115.1 Danio jaintianensis
TCTATATACACACATACATACACACAGTTATAATCAAAATTATTCGCCCTCCTGTGATTTGTTTTATTTTCTTTTTCAAATATTTCCCGAATGATGTTTAACAGAGCAAGGAATTTTTTCAAAACCATTTCAAATATTTCTATATTATTAGCCCCCTTAAGTAATATTTATTTTTTTAAAGTGGAATACTAGTATATTGAAACATATTTAGTAGAATAGTATGTACTGTCATCATGGCAAAAATAAAAGAAATCAGTTAGTATAACTACAGTATTATGTTTAGAAATGTATTGAAAATAAATATTTCTGTTAAAGAGGGAAAATATATACAGGGGGCAAATAATTCAAGAGGTAATCTAATAATTATAAAGACTTCAAATGTATATGTACACACTGCTGCATGAGCCATGTGTATTTGCCAGGATTTTTTTTAATTACAAAAACAAGAAATGCTTTATGCAGAATTAATAATAATAATAATAACAATACTACTACAATACACTGTGGACGACGACTACGACAACTACTACGATGATGATGACGACGACGACTACTACTACTACTACTACTACTACTACTACTACTAATAATAATAATAATAATAATAATAATAATAAAGCTCTGAAAAAGTTATTTTAACCACTTGACATTTCTCAGATTGGGTTGGAATAAACTTGTAACTTTATTTATTGTCTGTGATTTATTGAAAATTAAATTTTTTCAGAATAACAAATGTTTTTGTCTGTTGTGATCGGCAGCTTATTTGTCTTATTTTGATATTTTATGCCAAAAAATGTTTTTTATTACTGTAAGAGACATGATGATGAAAACAAATTGAAATAAACAATTATGAAATGAATGAAATAAATCTGATATGAACCATCAGTATTACTTTAACTCTCATACAGTTATTTCTATGAAAGGATAGAAATATTGGTCTAATGACAGATAAATTGCATTCATTCATTCATTCATTTCATTTCCTTCGGCTTAATCCCTTTATTCATCAGGTGTCGCCACAGCGGAATGAACCGCCAACTTATCCAGCATATGTTTTACACAGCGGATGCCCTTCCAGCTGCAACCCAGTATTGGGAAACATCCATACACACTCATTCACACACATATACTACGGCCAATATAGTTTTTTCAATTCACCTATACTGCATGTCTTTGGACTGTGGGGGAAACCGGAGCACCCGGAGGAAACCCACACAAACACTGGGAGAACATGCAAACTCCACACAGAAATGCCAACTGACCCAGCCGGGACTTGAACCAGCAACCTTCTTGCTGTGAGGCGAGCAGTGCTAACCACTGAGCCACTGTGTCACCCTACATAAATTACAACATTGCCTGATTTTTGTACCACAAGCAACATAACAAAAATAAATTTTTAACATTTAAATATATTACCCATTCTAAAAACTGTCATGTAACAAAATTAACTGTTCAATAAAACACTTTAGAATAAGAAACTTTAAAAATACTGTTAACCATCATCTATATTTTGACAATGAGGATTTGAGTATACAATGATACATTAAAGTTTGGTTACTCTAGAAACACTGCCTCAAGCTGACAACCACACCTTTGACAAATATTTTGGTGTCTTGGGTTGTCCAAAACAAAAATTGCTTTAAAAAAAAAAAACTTTTAAGTGTCTTGGGAGATATTATAATGATGATAGGAATTGCTTCCATTGAGACACTGCAGCCAAAAACAATACAAAACAATGCTTGCCTTTGAAAGGCAAGACCGTGTGAGTCAGCTGTCATGTTTTGAAGCCAAAGACAGTTACATTTCTCTTAAAAACAATACCCCTAAATCCTCATCTGGATGAGGCCCTAGGTGTTTTTCAGCAAGTTTGAAAAATGGTGAGTTAATCAGCAACTCTGGCTTCAAAACATTGTAAGATGGTTTGTGTATAAAAGAAAGAGAGAACAATAAACGTTATAGAGCAAACATGAGTCATACAATAGGTTCTCGCAGTTCAAAACCTAAACTGATAAAACTCAGACTAAACATGTGAATGCAGTCAAAATATCTGTGCTGAAAGCTAAACATGCCTGAGACTGGTATGAAGAATTCACTAAAAGACTTCTATACAAGCTACAGAACATCTGACGCTTGCTATGTTTACCTGTACCAAATTTCGTCAATGCTAATTAATTGAATCCGATCACAAATTTGTTTACGTGTACTGTAAACATTGTAATCTGATTCAAATATCCATTTATATGCTTTTTATATACATCCCGATTAAATTTTTGCACACGCTCTGCCTGACTGACATCATATTTGTGGAGACTGCAGACATTTGCGTATTATCATTCATATTATTTTTAATTTCAGTCCATTCTTTGTTCTTTGTATGCACATTATAAATTCATGTCTACATTGCACTGTGCATGTGCCCCAAAAACGTATTAATACGATTATCAAAGTACTTGGACATGGTCATTTTTTGCTGTTGTATTACAACTACAATACAGTCGAAATTTCATTCGGATCAAGCTCAATTGAATTGATTAAGGTGTTTACATGAACGTTTCTCAATCCGATTGAACCGTCAATCCAGTTACAAATAGATTATTTGGGAGTCAGGTAAACGTAGCCATTGACACTGCTTCACTAATTCACTGTGTGCTCTACAAACAAATCTCTCTATTTTGCACTGAGGGTTTGCAATGGTATGGTCACTGCAAATGAGGTCATTCAAGCAAATCATACTTTTTGCAATAATTAGAGACACATGCTTGTGAAAGGTGTACAAGAAAAGAAAGTGAACCAGAGTGTGGAATTAGTCAACCAGTTTCATTTAAAGGGATTATTCACCCAAAAATAATAATTCTGTTATCATTTACTCACTCTTCACTTGTTTAAAACCTATTTGAGTTTCTTTCTTCCATTGAACACAAAATAGATGTTTAGAAAAACGCAAGTAGCTGGTACCCACTAACCAGGTAGTTTTTCCTACTATGGAAAACAATGGATACCAGCAACCATCATTACTGAAAATATCTTCTTTTATGTTCAAAAGAAGAAAGAAACTCAGAAGGGTTTAAAACCACATGAGGAAAAATAAGGGTAAATTATCCCTTTAATTAACTATTTTATAACCATAATACTGTTTGAAAGGGGGGTGGGAGTTGTTCACCTGTCACTTAGATGGTGAAAGCTGCTGCTCTCATCTGGGTGGTCTTCTTCAAAACTCAGATTGGACCAGCTACCAAGACTATCATCACCAACACTCAAACTGAGCTGCTGACTCACTGTTGACTCCGTCACATTGCCACCCTCATTTCTTGGAGTCCTGAACCACAGAAAGACGTCAGTCATGATACAAAATCTTTGACTACAAAAATGTTTCAAAATCTAGGAAATCCACATTTTGTGAGTAACTGTTGAGCAAGTTTAAATGATTCTGTGAAAGATGCTTTAGTTTACCCGAGATTGATGGTTTGGCAGACATTGGACAATGCGGATGTCATAATCTCTGTGGTGAGACTTTCTGCAAAGCTTGCGCCATCATGACCAATCCCACTGTCAGCATTCAGGCTGGTGCAGCTCAGTTCCTTTTTGGCTTTCTCAATGGCACTGGATACCATTTCTTCAGCAAAAGCAGCTCTTTTCTCCAAATCAATGTGAATTCTAGGAATATCCAAACCAGTCACTGTATCAGACTCTTGTTGCCTTCTTATTTTCAGTCCCTGGAAACCGCGACGACCATCTCTACTGCAAAACAAGCAATCTCGACCTTGGCAATATCGGCAGGTTTCACATGCCTCAGCCAGTTTTTCTGTGAAGGAATTGGGTTCAAGTGCTCTTCTGTCCCCCGCTGCCTGAACACATGCCGGCCCCAGTGTCATTTCCAAAGTGTCATCAACAATTTTCCTGGCATAATGTTCAATCACTTGCATGACACCGCTGTTGCTTTTGCCATCATTCAAGCTGCTCGTACTATGATACAGCCTGTTTGCTTCAGTGAAAGGTAAAGGGGAGCATGAAAATGTACTCTTGATGAGATTCTCAGGCATTGCCTCAACAGTGGATTTCCTGTAGAGGCAAGAATCAGTGAGCGATTTAGGCAGTCTAACTGACGACATTCTCAGCTTTCTCGTGACATCACATGTGATGTTGTAGGCCAGAGACTCTGCAAAGTTCACGAGTTCTACATATTCATTACTGCTCAAGTCCTGACCATCTTGACAAGCACAAGGCAGAGATTCACAAGAGGACCCATCTTTGCCATCAATAACTGCAGTGTGGGGTGACTTGGATATTGAAATCTGAGAAACATCAGGACTGTAATCATTATGTAATCGCCTAGAGGAGTGAAGTCTCAAAGGAGACCTCTGCTTTATTTTCCGTGCTGCATGAGCCAGGCCAGACTTAATTGATCGATATGCCAAACGCGTGGCATACTGATCCAATATAAGCTCTCGGTTGCCTCCCTCCTTCTTGAGCACCTTAATAAGGTAACCTGTATATTCGTCAGTCACACTCTCACAACTCGGATACTCTGATGACATCCCACATGAACCGCCACTTGCTTGAACATCACTTGACCATTGACAAGTCAAACTTCCTAAAAGGCCTTCTCCATTCTGATGCTTGTCTGCAGAATTCACAGATCCTCTTTTTATTGTTTTGTGACGACAAAGGGTTGAACTCATCATCCTTTTGACATCATTGATGACTTCTCCAGCCACTTCTCCAGCATACGTCCACAAGGAATTCAAAGTCTGCTCTGAAAACTGTGCACTATGCAAAGCAATGTTGTCTTTGCTCTCATCACCCACAGGCTTTTTCACATCTCCGAGGCTCAGTGTGTCCATCTCAGTTGCCATGGACACAATGTGGCATGCTAAACGCTCTGCATAATGGAGGGCACTCCTCTCAATCATTCTGCTCCTGACACTGGGACTCAGCTTTTCCTGGGAGTTTCTAGAGTAAGGACCATCTTCTTGGTCTTCCTCCTCATCTTCATTACTGACTGCTTCTTCAGATAGAGACCTAATGAGTCTTAGCATGAAATCAGCCTTGTCAGAAACAGAACCTTTTTCTTTGGCATCTGTGGCAGGCGGGTAATATGGGGTGGGTGGGGGAGTTGCAGGAGAAAATTCTTTTGCAAGTGTTCCTTTGAGCTTCTTTGAGAATTGTCTGATCTGTTTCTCACTGTACTCATCGGATGGCTGTTGAGGACTTGAGGGTGGAGTGCTTGGGATTTCAACTGATTTCGACCCAGAGTTGCTGCTTAACGAGTCTTCTGCACCTGCTTTTCTACCACCACATGAGTGAAACTCAAAACTTGGCACCTCCAATACGTCCCTTCTTGCAACAGAGCGGACCTCTGTGGTGAGCTTGGAGACCGGATGTACAGTTCTCGAGTTTGGGTCACAAGAGCCTTTTGATGTCAAGTGAAAGGGAGTCTGATGGGAACCTCTTTGAGACGATACATCATTTGATTTAACAATTCCATGGGTTGGAGTGGATATACGAGCTGCTATTGTTTTGTTCAAAAAGTCTGCACAGTCTTCTACTTTCTTTTTCACTTTTGTTGAAGAATGCATAAGATCGAATGCCTCACCTACTATTGTGTCCACCATATTCCCAGAGAAGTTTTGAAAAGTCTTTCCAATTGAGGGTTTGCTGGAATCATTTTCAATGGATGCATTGCTGACAATTTCCTCAACACTGGCATCTTGGATTCTCGCAGGACCCGGTGAAGTTTCAATCTGTGTTGCAGCAGAGATATCCAAGTTTAAGGATGCTGTTTCCCCTTGGCAACATATGGTTCTTTTAGGGCTGGTCTGACATACATGATCAATACTGCGTTTATACTGAGAAGGTTCGTCTGAGCTGTGTACATGAGATATGACCTTGCCAGCCACAGGAACTGGAACACAACTGGCCATACCCGACACACAATACAAGGCATTCTTCACTGTGCAACCATCCTGCTCTTGATTTGCAACCTCTGTGACAACCTGAGATCCAAGATAGCTAGTTTGGGCACTGCAGGTTTTTGTAATATGAGAACTATCTTCAGCACTCACATAGCAAATGTTGTCTACTGACACACTGATAGCTGCCTGTGTAGTGAAAGTCACATCAGCTTGAGAGAGCTCTATAAAAGCCTCTTGCAAAACAGACTCAGAGAGATCAGAGGCATAGGATGAAACCACTTCCTCCTCTTGCTCAAATGACCAGTCACTTGGTGTGAGTGGTGTTGAGGGATGTGAAAACTGGCATACCTCCATAATTCCTTCAAACACTAATTCCTCAGCAAGATCTGCAGCAAATCGTGTGACAGTGTTATTAAAAATCTGCTTTTTCACAAACAAGAACTCTTTGAGGGCTCCAGAAATCGCCTCCCCTACTAAGAAATTGGCTAGACCATTTATGGCATGCTCTTTTAACACATATGCATGGCGCATACCTATCTCATGAAAGGCCATTTGAAATACTGAAGAAGTCAACCTTGCAGCCATATGGCAAAGCGTAGTGGTACAGGAGGACACACCTTTCTGCAAGTCCCTTAAGGCACTTCCAAGGCTCTTTTCGACTAAGTCTGTAGCAAATCTCTGAATCCCATCCTTAAGAGACTGTGACTGGGATTTGGTGATGGTGACTGTCTCCTGGATGTCTGAAAGCTTCATGAGATGTCCATTAGTGTTTTGGAACTCCTTATGACACACACAGCTCAAGTTTTTATTAATGTTAAAATCAACAGGGGAGGAGTACCCACAAACTGATCCAAGGATTTCTTTTGACAAGCTGTTGGCAAAATCAGAGTACGTTTTGTACAGCGAGCAAAGGTCCTGTGGTTTACGTAATTCTGAACCCTCACCGTCCCCCTTCCAAAAATACTCTAAGGATCCTCCTTCTCCCAGTGGGCTAAATGCAGATGAACGAACTGGGCTGAAGAGTGGCCCGCTTTCCTCGCAGGGAGTCCTTGCCAGCCGTGGGGATTCTGGTGAGTCAGACTGAATACTGTAGGGTGATCCTGGTTTAAGTGGGGTTGGTTTCTTGACATTGGCTGGAAGAGTCCTATGATCAAACTTGTGAGGGTTCATTGCTGTGGTTGAGCACCCCCTTGATACAAATTTACATCCAGATTTGTCAACATGCTTCTCTGTTTGACCAGGGTGGGGCTGTTCTTTATGGACCTTGATGATGGAATCAAAAGACTGGTCTAGTTCATCAAACTGATCAAAGCTGTCGAAAAATTCACTGACTTCTGAGTCAGAGTCTTCTACTCCATCCTTTAAAACGGGGATCTTGGGAATGTCAAGTTTTGCTTTTAGACTCTTCTGATATCCAACTTCATCCAGGAATATAATTGGGCTGGGACTTGAGCAGTCTGACTCATCTGACTCAGTGAGGGATGTGGAGGTAGCACGTCCTTTTGGCGGACTGCTAAGTGCACATGGGCCCTCTGAATTTCCGGGAAATGCTATTGACTTTATAACAGTTTCTGACACTTTTGCATGGACCTTTTCCCTGTGCGCTGACTTCTTGGGAATGGAACTTATAATTATGTGAGATCCAGTTAAGTCTTTCAAATGAGAGGGGACTGTCTGGGATGCCACATCCCTTTGGTTCCTGTGACCATGAGCACCTGCAAGAACCGAAGAACATATTGGTTAATAATTTAAAAGTAACTAAAACCAGAACTTGTAGATGGGTCATGAGCATTTACTTTCCAAATTATGCATTGTATTGATAAACAGAGACAGTTAAGACATTTCTAATTTAAAAGAAATGCTGTTTTTGACCCAAAGCAACCAGAAAAACTGCACCACAGTTAGCACAAAAATGTTAATTAACACAACTGAATTCAACATTGATTATTTTTTCAAGATAAGATTATCATGTAACCTTCCTACGTCATCACCTGTATCATCTTCTTCGAGATGCTCAAAAGCTGTAACAAAGTCCTCTTCAATAGAAGAGACAGACTGATTGGTGTCATCATCCTCAGCCTGACATGATTCTGAAGTGCCCCTGTGCAGAACCTGTAACTCCAGGGCATACCTTATACCAGCGCTGTATCGAGCCAACAACCCCAGCATGGTGCAAACATTTATTTGAGAAGTGGGACTATGCCTCAGTATACACAAGGCTCTTGAACAGGCCTAAGGATGAAAGAGAAATAATACAATGCAGTTTTAAAAGAAAATAAATGAGTTTAAAAAAAATGCTGGGATGACAATAAAAATCTTTAAGCTATGATACATTGACAAGAGAAATTGTTATGATAGCCTTAATGTTAATCTGGAAGATAAACATAATAGACTTGACAGGTCACAAGTCTGTGACCTGTCAAGCACTAAACTGACATAATTCCTTGAGAAGTTATAATTTTTATACTTCTCACGGTATTTTAATTTTCCCCGACATGTGTAAAAGAAAACATGCAATCTCTTGTTATGTCTGGAAAACATTTGTGGTTTGATGTAATGCTCAAAGTGCAAAAGCTAACAACATTACTGCCTTTCACAAGGTTAGTTCTGCTTAGATTCAATTTCACACAAAAAAAATACCACAAATTTAGAAAGCCAGACAAAATAGTGATGGACACCTGATATCAAAATAAAGACATAAAATAAACATACACTCTCAAAAATCCAAGAACAATACACAAACAAAAATACCTGAGAAACACTGTCTTTTCGCTCAAAAGGTCTTTTAGGATCTTTGAGAAGTAGAATCTCTTCATCTTTAAGATTATGTACATGTAGTGATCTAAGCAACTCCATCATTTCAGTAGAAAGTGACGTCAGAGCCTGTGGACAAAAGAAAAAAAAAAAAACATTCTTTACTTTAGAATCCCCCAAAAGTGTCACATGAAAAGTCTGAAATGTCATATGACCCTACTGATTTCATTATAATATGTTTATGACTTGCTGCTCAAGAAACACACACACGCACACGCACGCACGCACACACACACACACACAAAGGATGTGTACCTGTAGAGTGAAGTCCTCTCCCTCAGCATGACTAGGTAAACAAACATAATGTACCTACAAAAAGAGGACACAATTATGCATATTATAGATTGCATAAACATTTTAAACTGAAATTTGGTGTTGAACACAATAATCACTTGTGTCTCTTTAGCACAAAGCACTGCAAATCTGCTTATTTAGTGATTAGTCCTCATCACTGGAAACTAACAGGTGCAATACATGAAGTCAGGGTCCACCTTTCAGTTTAAACTAGGCATACCTACTGTAATTAATAACCTTTGTTTGCATTTTCTATTGATCATGTGCTGAACTACCAGAAGGTTGATCAATTTGCAAATAGTTAGATTTGAAAATGATGGAGAAGAGTGTGATATCCAAGCATAAATCCATGTGCCTTGCAGTTGAGTGCACTTTCACAATTTCAGGTGTCAAGCTCGCAGTGATGGAGCGATGCTATGCAGCGTTTGCATTATCTGAGTTCCTTTAGTTAACAATGCAGTGTGTTCAAATAAACTAAAATATCAGCAGTTCAGCACTCTTCATAAGAATTGCAAAGCCACATGGATGAATGCCAGCCCAACAAAGAAAACGAGCAACTCTGCAACTGCAATTTTTGGAACATAAAACTTCTTCCAAAGTAGGTGAGATGCAGTCATGTAAATAAT
This sequence comes from Danio jaintianensis, assembly GCA_903798115.1. Classification (NCBI taxonomy): domain Eukaryota; kingdom Metazoa; phylum Chordata; class Actinopteri; order Cypriniformes; family Danionidae; genus Danio; species Danio jaintianensis. The sequence continues at coordinate 1,791,130 of CAIGQV010016631.1, forward strand.
GAGGTGAGATGCAACAGTCACACTGTTGCATTGTCCCAGATGACTGTAACCACTCTCTTATCGCCAATATCTGTTGTCATAGAGGCTTTCAAAATCACTCAACTCAAAAGGAGGTCACGAAAGATTTAAGCTGACACATTTGTACATGCATCATCCCACTAAACAATGTTGGGGTTTCACGTTGAGTCCAACAGACAGCTTCTGTTGCATAATAACATATTTGAAGCTTAAATGTGAAATGTGTAGCTTGAATGAAATGCTTATAATCATTCTCCCATTAAAATGTGTTTTAGAAGTTGTAAAGTTGTTCTCATAATTTCTGCAGCTACGTATTTTACAGTTAAAAAGATATGAGTGTGTATTTGATTCATACTGTGTGAAGCATACATATTGAACGTTCAATGTTTACGTCAGTTATAACTATTTTTTTTTAGCACCTTTTACACATAAGGTCTTCACTGGTAAATTATGTTTGAACAGTAGAGCTGTGGTGAGAATCTGATTCAGCATCGATTCTAAGTTTACTTTTTAACAGCAGATGGTGCTGCATGCTTTACAAACAACTATACCCTTCTTGTATCAAATTCCTTACAAATACCAGCTGAACTTAAAAAAATATATCGATAAAGTTAGGAAAGGTTTAAGTGAATTACGAGTGTTTATAGTGAGCTGTGTTTACATTAATAATTACATGACTCAGCTGAACTCACAAGCGCTCTTCCTCGTGAACATTTGAGTGTATGGTAAAAACTAGCCTAGAGTGTTAAAAAGTAGCCTGGAGCACAATCTTATGTTAAAAACTAGCCTAGAGCACCACCTGCTGTTAAAAACTAGCCTGGAGCACCATCTGGTGTTAAAAAAACTAGCCTAGGGCACCATCTGCTGTTAAAAACTAGCCTAGAGCACTATCTACTGTTGAAAACTAGCCTGGAGACTACCTTCTGTTAAAAACTAGCATAGAGAACTAGCTGTTGTTAAAAACTAGCTTAGAGCACTATCTGCTGCTAGAGCACTGTTTTCTGTTAAAAACTAGCCTACAGGGCCATCTGCTGTTAAAAACTGGACCAAAGCACAATCTGCTGTTAAAAACTAGCCTAGAGCACTATCTTCTGTTACAAAGTATAGCCTAGAGCACCATCTGCTGTTAAAAACTAGCCTAGAGCACCATCTGCTGTTAAAAACTAGCCTAGAGCACCATCTGTTGTTAAAAAACTAGCCTAGAGCACCATCTGCTGTTGAAAATTAGCCCGGAGACTACCTACTGTTAAAAACTAGCATAGGGAATTAGCTGTTGTTAAAAACTAGCTTAAAGCACTATCTGCTGCAAGAGCACTATCTTCTGTTAAAAACTAGTCACCAGCGCCATCTGTTGTTAAAAATTAGCCTGGAGCACCATCTGCTGTTAAAAACTAGCCTAGAGCCCCATCTGCTGTTATAAACTAGCATAGAGCACTATCTTCTGCTACAAAGTATAGCCTAGAGCCCCATCTGTTGTTAAAAACTAACATAGAGCACCATCTGCTGTTGAAAACTAGCCTGGAGCACCATCTGCTGTTAAAAACTAGCATAGAGCACCATCTGCTGTTGAAAACTAGCCTGGAGACTACCTTCTGTTAAAAACTAGCATAGAGAACTAGCTGTTGTTAAAAACTAGCTTAGAGCACTATCTGCTGCTAGAGCACTGTCTTCTGTTAAAAACTAGCCTACAGGGCCATCTGCTGTTAAAAACTAGACCAAAGCACAATCTGCTGTTAAAAACTAGCCTAGAGCACTATCTTCTGTTACAAAGTATAGCCTAGAGCACCATCTGTTGTTAAAAAACTAGCCTGGAGCACCATCTGCTGTTGAAAAATAGCCTGGAGACTACCTTCTGTTAAAAACTAGCATAGGGAATTAGCT
>CAIGQV010016631.1:1802149-1839429 GCA_903798115.1 Danio jaintianensis
ATCCATCCATCCATCCATCCATCCATCCATCCATCCATCCATCCATCCATCCATCCATCCATCTATATGAAGAGTTCAGATGCAAATGATCATTTTTCTCAGCCTCCTATATGTTTATGTTCAGTTATTTCACTTGAAAGGCAATAAAAAGAACTTATTCGTCACTATAAAAGTAAAATTATTGAGCCTACATAGAAGAGTCAGAGAAAAATGCTAATTTTAGAAGAAAATATCAAATGTCTTTTAGAGGTTTTTGCATCTAATCTCTTCATATATATATATGCAATGATCTATAATAAAGATAGCTATGATATTCTATATATAGATTAGTGATATAATGGCAATACTTAGGATCAGTGAGCATTTTAAAACAGTATAAATAATGCTGCATCATCATCATCATAAGTTCATCTTTCAAACTTTTTTTTCTTTTTTTACCCCAAATCAATATTTTAGACTAGATGAATTTCTTGATCAATTGTGTATGTATGTTATTTACTGTTGTGTTGTGCAGCTCCAGCTACTCAGGTATGTGGTGGTTTGAGGGCGGTATAATATACTGTAATGTACAATATAATGTTTTTTAAAACACAAACTGCAGTATAAAAACACTGAAAGGGTTGAAAAGGTTTGTAACAAACGTGAATTAATAATGGTTTTACTTTTGAAGACATCTAAAACCAACCATGTTTCTCGAGTTCATGATGTACAGTAGCATTAGTTATTGTAAAGATTCATTTAATTATGAGTGCTGTGCTGCATTTATTGTAAATGATAGACATGTAAACCTAAGGCATCACCAAATTATTGTGATAAGCACTGAGCAATAATCAGCCATGACCCTTTTCATCTAAACAGGTAATCCATAGTGTCTGGTTTGTGATTGTGTTTCATTCACTTTTTAATATATATTTACATGTGTACGCTGATAAAGCACAACTGAAGCATCAACTGAAGTCTCATTCACTAAACATACATACACATAAATGTGTGAAATGTGTACAAATATTATGTGTGGCTGAAAATACATATGCAAAAAGCACATATTCTTGTAGGTCTTAGAACCAGTGTTAATTATTCATTCATTCATTTTCTTTTCGGCTTAGTCCCTTTATTAATCTGGGGTCGCCACAGCGGGATGAACCGCCAACTTATCCAGCATATGTTTTACGCAGCGGATGCCCTTCCAGCTGCAACCCATCACTGGGAAACATTCATACACACTCATTCACACACATACACTACGGACAATTTTAGCTTACCCAATTCACCTATACCGCATGTCTTTGGACTGTGGGGGAAACCGGAGCACCCGGAGGAAACCCATGCAAACATGGGGGGGGACATGCAAACTCCACACAGAAATGCCAACTGACCCAGCCGAGGCTCGAACCAGCGACCTTCTTGCTGTGAGGCGAACGTGCTACCCACTGCGCCACCGCGTCGCCCAGTGTTAATTACATCACCTAAATTTTACACTGCCTTTTTCCAAAAAAAAAAAAAGAGTCACACACTGTAATATTTTGTTTGACCACCTTTAACATTACAGCATGTATTCACGGTGTAATCATTTCAATATACTTCAGCAATTTCACCTTTATTCCCATCCAGAGTCCAATTAATTGCTTGCCAAGATCTTGTACTTATGATGGGAGAGTTGGACCGCTGCACAAAGTCTTCTCCAGCACATCCCAAAGATTCTCAATAGGGTTAAGTTCTGGACTCTGTAGTGGCCAATCCATGTGTAAAAATGATGTCTCATGTTCCCTGAACCACTTTTTCCTCACTTTGAGTCTGATGAGTCCTGGCGTTGTCATATTAAGTCAACTTTACACAGCCAATTTTAATGTGGGTCTGTGTCTGCTCAGAATTTAGTGTAAAGATGCTATGCCACATTAAATGGTTTATGTAAATACTTTTTTTTTATTTTAAATAATGCCATTTCACTTTTGGTTTCTCTGCCACTTTTGCTGTGTAAAGATTCTTCTAGTTGTAATAGCTTCTAATTATTTTAAGGTACAGTTCCCACAATTTGAATTCCTGTGTAAATGCATTTATAACATGCTTCAGAGCCACATTAAATGGTCTGTGTAAATGTACATTTTTGTGGGTTTTTATGTCACGTCAGGATTGGTTTTGTGCCGATTTTGCTGTTCTGTGCTTTCGCTTATGCCTTTAGAATTATGCCAGTCCAATCACCTCAGTATATTCAGGTAGTCAGCTGACCTCATTCTCTAAGCACATAACATTGCTAAACCTCCTTGCCAACTGCAGCATCGCCAGATCACAGAACTGCCCCCACAGGCTTGTATGGTAGGCACTAGGCATGATGGGTGCATCGCTTCATCTGCCGCTCTTCTTACCCTGATGTGGCCATCACTCTGGAACATGGTAAATCTGGACTCATCAATCCACATGACCTTCCACTGTTCCAGAATCCATTATGCTCCCTAGAAAATCGAAGCCTTTTTCCAGATTAGCATCACTGTTAAGGGTTTTTCTTAAGGCTACACTGCTGTTTAGTCCCAATCCCTTGAGTTCCCTTTACACTGTATGGGTGGACATGCTCGTATTTTCACTATTAAATGTAGCCATAAGTTCTGCTGTTTTGATGATGGTTCTCCACTATCCTTCTAGTTTTTTAATAATGTGTTGAACAGTCCTTAACCCAATTGTAGTAGCTTCAGAAATCTCTAGATGTTTTCTTTTCTTGATGCATGCCAATAATTTGACCTTTCTAAAACATTCATTCATTCATTCATTTTCTTTTCAGCTTAGTCCCTTTATTAATCTGGGGTCACCACAGCGGGATGAACCGCCAACTTATCCAGCATATGTTTTACGCAGCGGATGCCCTTCCAGCCGCAACCCATCACTGGGAAACATCCATACACACTTATTCACACACATACACTACGGACAATTTTAGCTTACCCAATTGACCGGAAACCGGAGCACCCGGAGGAAACCCACGCGAACACGGGGAGAACATGCAAACTCCACACAGAAATGCCAACTGACCCAGCCGAGGCTCGAACCAGCGACCTTCTTGCTGTGAGGCGAACGTGCTACCCACTGCGCCACCGCGTCGCCCCCTTTCTAAAACAGATTAACATTTTATCCATGACCTCAGGATGTATCTTCAGTAATAAGAAGCTACTCTCTGCATCAGGGTTAGGGTAAATAACTTGTTACCAGCTGAAACATAATCATCCACGCAGTAATTATCCAATGGGAGACTCTTATCTATTTTGGTTTGTTAAAGGGTTAGTTCACACAAAAATGACATTTCTGTTTGATTTACTCACCCTTGACATGTTCACGATTATTAAAAAACACAAAGGAAGATATATTGAAGAATGTAAGGAATCAGTAACCACTGGCTTCCATAGTATTTGTTTTCTACTTCCTACTCTGGAAGTCCATGTTTACAGGTTTCCAACATTCTTCAAAATATCTTCTTTTGGGTTTCACAGAAGAAAAAAAACTCAAACTGGTTTGGAACAAGTCAAGGGTGTGTAAATGATGACAGAACTATGCCATTATCTCGATTTCCAATTCCAGTACTTTATATTCATAATATATTTTATATTATTAATTATAGACAGTTCATTCCGCTGTGGCGACCCCAGATTAATAAAGGGACTAAGCCGAAAAGAAAATGAATGAATTATTAATTATAGTACATGTTTTAAATAAAAAGAGTAATATGAGAATGTTTCCCAGTGATGGGTTGCAGCTGGAAGGGCATCCGCTGCGTAAAACATATGCTGGATAAGTTGGCGGTTCATTCCGCTGTGGCGACCCCAGATTAGTAAAGGGACTAAGCCGAAAAGAAAATGAATGAATGAATACGAGAATGAAAATTTGTAATATATCTCAAGATGCAACATGTCTGAATAAAAAACACAGATATATGTGTATGTACAGCTAACAAGAGGTCTGTAATCTGTGTGTGTGTGTGTGTTGAAATGTGGCTTTGGGCATGCTTTATGTAAAGAATGAGCCTTCATGTGGTCACTCATTTAAAGTACTCGTTTACATTTACAGAATTTCATCAACAATAAAAACAATTTAAAGAAGAAAACTGCATTGTAAAAAAGAGAACGTTTGAAATACAAATAATCTGCTCAGTTTTTACGAAATGATCTTCTACAGCATGCATTCAGTTTGATTTACTTCCACTAGAGGGCCAACAATTGTATGTGTCCCTTTAGGTTCATCTATGAGATCTGTTGATTCTGGAACAACATTCCAATCAGCCAATCAGATTTAAGGGATGTGTTTACAGTTTATACTAAGTTTAGGTTTACAGTTAGGATTATGCGCTTCAATATCATTGTTATCCATCTAGTAATCTCCTCTGACTTTGGGAATAATTGACAGTTAGGCATTAGTTATGTGTTACATTTTCGAACAGGAAGGATGTTCCAGGATCAGTATTAATGTTAATTCAGGACTGCATCCTACTGGGCAAAATCACACCAACAGTTACTTTATGTAGTCTCTGATTGGTGGAATTCCCGCATCAGGATATAAACTATTATTAGCTTCTATAGATGCATATATCATCTGTTAACTTACCTTTTATCACTTAAAAGAAAATTTTCTATGGAGAAAATGACGTTCTTGTTTCCTATCCGATTATTGTACTATTACAATCGTAACATTATTTTCTCTACATATCAAACATGAATAAGTATATCTGAAACTTTATTTGCACAGAAATGAAATGTTCTTCATGTTTACTGTATATCAGGAAACAACATACATGGATAGATATAAGTTTAACTAATTACTAATTGCAAAAACATATAGACAGATGAGCATCTCTTCATGAAGCCATACTGTACGCATTCGTTCAAATCTTTTCAAAATGTGCAGTCACCTGGTGGGCTACAGAGGTCTTGCAAGAGGGCCTTCAAATCAAATTTATGAACTTAATTTTGAATAATAATTTGTCAAAGGGTCTAATTAAAATGTTACATATAGCATACCAGAAAAATAACTGGTAAATAGTCTAATAAAATAAATAGTCTTCCATTGTATTCGGCCTATGTCGATTAAAGGGGACCTATTAAGCCCCCTTTTCAAGATGTAAAATAAGTCTCTCATGTCCCTAAAGTGTGTGAAGTTTCAGCTCAAAATATCACACAAGTAATTTTTTATAACTCTTTAAAACTGCCCCTTATAGACTTTGACACATATAATGCCTTTTTGGTGACTTGTTACTTAAAATTCAAATGAGATTGTGCTCTTTTCAAAAGAGGGCGGAGCTACAAATGCCTGTGCATCAGATTCAAAACAGGACTAACCTTATCTCTGTGGAAAAACTGAAAATGTTAAAAATAGTGTCTTAGAAAATGGTAGTCTATGGTACGGTGTTCGGTGTGAAAACTAATGGCGGACGGCTGCTTCTCACTTAGGGCTGTCACCAATGGGCGGGGCTTTCCCCCTCTGATGACATGTACAAAGGCAGAATGTCAATCAAAGTGTTTCTGCAGACTGTTTTTATCAAGTGTGATTATAAAAAATTTGAATTAATTCATTTGGACCATTAGAGGCTGGCTATATTCGCACATTGTTGCCACACAACTGTCTTTAAAGACCTTATAAAAGGTTTTTTATAATATTTAGGTTTTGCATAATAGATCCCCTTTAAGTTGTACTTTTACATGAGTTCTCACACAGTACAAATTCAAGCAAGTCAAAAAAGCAGCAGTTTACTGTGTATGCATTCAGTTTTATTGAAGAAGGAAGATATCAACTGGCAGCGTTTTACCACCTCAAAATGTACATCAAAATCGAAACACTTATTTAATCAGGATACAAAAATACACATCTCAGTGACCTCCATATTGTAATAAATAGTTAACCATGCATCTACGATAAAAAGGCACAGAAAACAGTCACTTAGTAGTCATAAAAATTACCTACTACTTAGCAAAATCATCCAGATATCAATACAAGTGACTACCGTAACATTATATCCCAATAGTGAAAACACATACACATCAGTTGTTTAACCTTAATAAATATGCAAGTATTTGTAAATATAGCTATACATGTAGTCTTAAAAATGAAACTGTGCCATTGTAAACACAATGTAAACAAATGAAACTCGCATCGCACTTCTCTTAAATGGATAGAAATCATGTCGGAGATATGTCGCCTTGCTCTACAAATTCATTTTTGAAAAAAAAACAGGCAGTTTTACAGCTTTACGTTCACCGTCGTCAGGAAACGAGTCCACTCGCGATCCAATGAAAAACACTTACGTGGTTGGTTTGAGAACTGAGGTCATGTGCGCATGTATTCATATATGTGGCATGGAAGGAAGACTGCACTTGTGTGACTTGAGTCTGATGTCAACAAACAAACTATACAGAGGCACCCTATGCAAATTCCATCTGTTGCAGCTGTCAAACGGAGATCATGTAAGGCCAATTAAAGGGAAAGTTCACCCAAAACTGAAAATTCTGCTATTAGCGATGTTTCCATTCACCTATTTTTATGCGCATTTTGGAACATCGCATAAAAAACGCTTAATGAAAACACCATGTGCATAAATTCAGAAAATGTGCATTAAAAAACGCATAAAAATTCCAGCCTGTGCATCAAAAAAGTCATGTGATTTTGTTTTAACAGATTATGTGATAATAAAAATGGGTGTGATGGTATAGCATAAATGGACAAAGCAGCGGAAAGACCACATTATAAAGCATCTGAAATGTTGTTTTGGTCATTCTAAAACGCCTCAGCCAAAGTCTGTCATCATAGAGGTTCGGTATTATTACCTCAAGAACTTTCTTGAGCGTTTCACGCCTCCAAAAGCCACTGTGCGTTCATTGCATTTCGTCTTCTGAGGCGCAATTAATTTATTATAATTTAAATAACTAAATCATTTTAATTTATTATATAAGAATAAAAAGGCCCAGTGGCTTCTCCTGCCACAGAAAATCCCATTCTTCTTTTTGATATTTGCGCCAGTTTATCAGGAAGTGACTCATTTGGATGGAAACGGTGCTTTATTCGCAAATGCTTTATGCGATATTCCAGTTTTGCGCATAAATCTAATTCACATCTGTGGATAGAAACATAGCCTATTACTCACTCTTTACTTGATCCAAACCTGTTTGACTTTCTATCTTCTGTTGAACACAAAAGAAGATACCCAGCAGGCACCAGATGTCACACAGATGTAAAATTGATGTTATCAATTTATCAAAAGTTTTGGTTGTATATAAAATCAGATTGACGTCAGAACCTAACGTCAGTTTGAGGTCAGACTCCAACGTCAAGATGATTACACAACATAAAACCAACCAAAGATAAATGTCTACTGACGTTAGACTTTGACGTTGTATGGATGTCATATCATGACTTTAAGCTGATGTTGGATTTTGGTTAGTTAATGCCACAGCTTAAAACCAACCAAATATCAACGGCAGCTGACTGGCAAATTGATGTTAAATTTTAGTCACCTGATGACGTCGCAACCAAAATAGAACTAAAGATCAATGTCATATGACGTTGTGTGCCTGCTGGGTATTTTGCAGAAAGCTGAAAACCTGTAACCACCGACTTCCAAAATATTTGTTTTTTTCTACTATGTCACAACAACAAAAAAAATTTATATAAGTTTGGAAATACTTGAGTAAATAGTGAGTAAATTCTCCATTTTATGTGACCTATCCCTTTAAACAGATGCAGGGAGTGTTTGTTTGAAGTAATCCTGTGTCTTTGGTAATGATTCTAGCTAGTTGGGGGAATTACCTAGCAATGCGGTTAGTCAGAAATGCATATCTCTACATTCAGTTGTGTTCTGGAATGCGTGGAGGTACGTGCGCATACCACGAACAGAACCATAGCTTTAAATGCACCATTTGATTGTCAGATCAGATGTTGGGTCTGATCACAAATGAATAGGCCAGAAGAAAAAGGGCTGTGAAATGAATTTAAACGCAGTAAAGTGAGTTCTTAAATTTCAGCTGAAAGGATTCGATTGGCCAAAATATATATACGCAAAGGAAAAGGGATGTGTTCGTCTTTTAACAACATCCCGATCTGAAGAGGTGTTCGCAGAGTTGTGTTGGCGTAGAGTTGATGTGGGCCTTCCGATGGATTGAACAGCCAATCTGAAATGCCTACAGGCAGACATGGAAACCTCAGTAGGTCATCGCTACTGAGAGAAGACGGGAAATGAGACATTAAGCCACTTAAAACCGCGACGAACAAATAACATGGATCGCTGAAAAAAAAAGCAAGCTGCAGACTTGCAGTATAATCTGAACACTGCAAAAAAAATGCTTTTCTTAAAGTTTTTGTCTTGTTTCTAGTCCAAATAGCTAAAGATTGTAGTAAAAATACTCTTTTGTTTTCAGAAATGTGACCCAGCTGGTGTTTCTGTGTGGAGTTTGCATGTTCTCCCCGTGTTGGTGTGGGTTTCCTCTGGGTGCTCCGGTTTCCCCCACAGTCCAAAGACATGCAGTATAGGTGAATTGAATAAACTAAATTGTCTGTAGTGTGTGTGCGCGCGCGCGCGCGCGCGTGTGTGTGTGTGTGTGTGTGTGTGTGTGTGTGTGTGTGTGTGAGAGAATGAGTGTGTATGGGTATTTCCCAATACTGGGTTGCGGCTGGAAGGGCATCCGCTGCGTAAAACATATGCTGGAATAGTTAGCGGTTCATTCCGCTGTGGCAACCTCTGAAATAGAGACTAAGCCGAAGGAAAATGAATGAATGAAATGTGACCCTGGACCACAAAACCAGTCTAATGTTGCATGAGTATATATTTGGCAATGGGTCAAAATGATCGACTTTTCTTTTGTGCCAAAAATCATTCGAATATTAAGGAAACATCATGTTCCATGAAGATATATTTTGTAAATTACAATCTATGGTAAATATATCAAAACTCAATTTTTGATCAGTAATATACATTGCTGATTTACTTGATTTGGAGAATGTTAAATGCAGTTTTTTACATTTTTTTAACCCTCATTTCCATATCTCAGCAAAATATTGTCCAAACCTAATAAAGAATACATCAATGGAAAGCTTATTTATTCAACTTTCAGATAATGTATACATCTCAATTTTCACAAATGTATACTCTGGTTTAGTGGTCACAAATAAAAAGTCAAACTTAAGTGGGTTAAAACAAGCTAAATTATCTGTCAATGGGATAAGTAAAATAAAACAAACCAAAAAAACAAGAATATTTTACTTAGCCCATTGGCAGAGAAAGGAAAAATCACTTCATTTTGACAATTTATTTCTGAAAACAAAAACAATATTTAATATTATTTAGATATTTGGACTAGAAACAAGACAAGTAAGAAAAACATTTTTTTTGCAGTGCACTGTTGTGCCTTCATGACCAGTGGTTCTCAACGAAAGTTAGGACAGAAACATAAATCAACTTGCCTAAAATGTTTTTCCCATCTTTTATTTTGGACATCCAATATTATGCGTACAATCAAACTCTATGATCTTAAGTTCACCTTTCGTTTGGTGGAAGCTACTCCTATTTTGCAGCTGCCAATACGAAGGCCAAACTACATTAAATATGGGTACACTTACAACAAGAATAAACATGGTTTGAGTCAACCACAGTGTGTTTTGTGTGGTGAATTATTGCCCACCGAGAGCATAAAACCATCAAAACTCTCAACTTGACGTTTAAAAACCAAACGGTACAAGCTAAAAAGTGTAAATCACAATTTTAGGGTTTGTGCCTTTACAAAAATACTCAATTTTCTATGCACTTCACGATAATATAAATCAATTTTAATGGCATTTTATTTGGCGCCATCTGATTTTGGAATCTGGAGGCAAAACTAGTTGAGAACCACTAGTGTAATCTTATATTGATACATGAATGCTGTCAGGATTTCTTTTTATAATTATGACTAAACTCTAACCGAACTCTTCACATGTGTATTTTTCTTTTTTTCTTTTTTTAAAATATCCTCTGTGGTTCCACCCCAAAAAAACCGCAATCCTCCAGGTCTGCTCTCCAAATCGGTTTGAATTCTCACTTCAGGTAAACTGTGGCTAGAATCGCATTTCTTGGGAACGCCACATCTTTTCCTCTTTCTCTCTGTTTATATATCAACTTCTACTTTGATGTTATCGAACACCCTCAGGAGGAACATTATAATATAACATAAACTGAAATCCAGTGTTATTATGAGTCCCATGTGTACTGTTGGTTGGCTTGGCTATACGTGTATAGAAATGTTCCATTTTACAGAAAGAAAAAAAAGGCACAACAGTTTTTATAGTCGTGTGAGAAAACATCCAGCCGTCTAGCAAATTATCCTGGAAGCACAGTTAAGACAGGATCAACAATTTGCTTATGGAAGAGTTATGAATTTTGGAGAGAACATGATTTGTTTGACCCCAAGTCCACCTTAATCCAAAACCAAAGAAGAGGACTGTGTCTCTTTTTTGTTGTTGTTGTTTTCCATGGAAAAACCTCACATAATAAAGCTTCGTAGAGAAGAAATGTATCAAAATCAATACAATATTGCACCTTCCATAGAGTACAACAGCACTTTACATGTAAAGGCGGTTACTTAACAGAATAATTCACAAAGGTGTATTTATGGTGCTCTATGCACAAATAAATGTGTCGTCCGATAATATCGTATAAGCGTTCTATAATACAAAGGCTTTACTCGTAACTGGAGTTAACAGTTTAGACTTATATACAGTGCATATATTAACAAACAAACATCTCTTATACCCTGTAATGCCACTGACCAAACGTAAATGATCCTATCGAACTTGCGCTGGGCAAATATCAACTAAGTATAATGTCGCAGCTCAACTGCAATTTCCTATTTAAAACAACAGAAGTCCTATTTAATGTATAGTTACGTTTTAAGTTACAAACAGATGCCGTGTTCATGTATTTGTGTCCTGATTTTACCCTTTTTTTAGTATACTGTATACACTGCCTGACAAATATCTTGTCGTCAATCCCAGTTATAAAAGCAACAAATAACAACTTGACTTCTAGTTGATCATTTGGAAAAGTGGCAGAAGGTAGATTTGTCACATGAATCATCTGTTGAACTGCATCACAAGCATCACAAACATTGCAGAGGACCTATTGGAACCAGCATGGACCCAAGATTCTCATAGAAATAAGTCAAGTTTGGTGAAGGAAAAATCATGGTTTGGGGTTACATTCAGTATGGGGGCGTGCGAGAGATCTGCAGAGTGGATGGCAACATCAACAGCCTGAGGTATCAAGACATTTGTGCTGCCCATTACATTACAAACCAAAGGAGAAGGCAAATTCTTCAGCAGGATAGCGCTCCTTCTCATACTTCAGCCTCCACATCAAAGTTCCTGAAAGCAAAGAAGGTCAAGGTGCTCCAGGATTGGCCAGCCCAGTCACCAGACATGAACATTATTGAGGCATTGATGATGAATCCAAAGAATCCTGATGAACTCTGGGAGTCCTGCAAGAACGCTTTCTTTGCCATTACAAAGGACTTTATTAATAAGTTATTTGAGTCATTGCAGAGATGTATGGATGCAGTCGTCCAAGCTCATGGGAGTCATACACAATATTTATTCTTTTTCCACTGCACCATGACTTTATATTCTACACTGTACATTATTTCTGTTAAGTGACAAGACTTTTGTCTAAGCAAAGTCAGACCTTACTGTCCTAATTAAATAATTAAAAATCAAGGCATGATCATATTTTATTTTGGTAAAATAAGCGTAATCTAGAGGACTTTGCCTTTCATATAAGCCACTTCTGATACCAAATGATCAACCAGAAGTCAAGTTATTATTTGTTGTTCCTAAAACTTGGATAGGCGACAAGACTTTTGTCAGATAGTGCATAAACAATTCAGGGGACATTCACTTTAGTACTTATATAACAGAGATTTACCTACTGTACTGTACGTCCTATTTTAAAACATTAATAAAGCTCGTGGGACAATAAAATATGGCACATGACACTGCTTTTTGACACCAGGTTTCCATGCAGACGGTTAATCAGAAATCAAATCAGCAGTCTACTAGGACCAAAGGGATGCTTCAGTAGTAACAAACGGCATTATACTAAATTTATATAAAACTTGTTCAAGTGTTAGTTTGTACAATTAAAAAACAAAAACAAAAAAAAAAAAACAAGACGCAAATCATGCAGTAAAATAGCTATCCAAATATAGCAAGCATACCATGCATCAGTATGTCACTGTCCAAGGAAACCCCTGTTGACCTATCCTGGACTGCACCGCAACGCATTATTCGATTGCGATACTCCTTCTCCTGTCTCCTTAAAATGTAAACAGTGCTTTCAAAAGCAGAATATTGCTGACACATCACATCGCCCTCCTATTGTTGCCATCTACCACAAGAGCCACTCGGAAAATAAAACGCTGTTTGTTTGGAAGTCCTGTTCTGCTACTTGATTCTGAATCTTGTAAAAGAGGCCGGAGGTCGCGTGCATGATGAGAATTGCATACCTGATTGTGCCGGAATGGCTTTTCTATGGGTCTAAAAAAGGTCTCTGACACAATCCTTGTCGTTTTGGCACCAGCGTTTTTGCTCTAAAACAAACATTCCTAGATCTTTTTTTTCTACAAGCTATTCCACAACTCCAAAGTGCTTCCCGAAAGCAGAGCTCGGCTTCAATTGGTCTTCTCTCAGGAACGGAATGTGTGTTGACGTCTTACAGGTCCACCATCGAACTCTTGGCCAAGTCCTTAGTTCCCTGGAGAATTCTCTTCATATGGCCCACCTTCGAGATCCCCAGATCCTGAGGGAAGCAGACAAACGGAAGCGCCTTCAGAATGAGCGATCACACCTCAGTCTTACTAAATGCTGTATTGAAAAATGAAGATTGTGGGTATTAAGTGTGATGTACAGTAGCATATGGTTGGATATTTTGCATTGTGTCCGACTTATTTAATGTGATAGTGCACCCTAAAATGAACATTTACTCACTATTTAGTCACTCAGTTGGATGAAAACCTTAATTAGATTCATTTGGCGGGTTTTTTGGCTGTTGAGTCTATTATGCAAGTCAGTGGTTACAGGTTTAACATTTTTCAAAATAACTTCTTTTGTGTTGAACAGAAAAAAAAAGGAAGTCAAACAGGTATGTGACGAGTGAAGGGTGAGTAAATAATGACAGAATTTTCAGTTTTGGGTGAACTATCCCTTTAAAAAAGTACTGGGTTAAAATAACTATATGAGTTAAGGTTAGGTTCTGGGTAGGTTTAGGGATAGTACTTTGTTATTACCCAGTTTATGTACAACAATTTTATGCACATGTAAAACTGGACTGTAATATAAAGTTCTACCAAATTTGTGGTAACACCTTAATGTACAGTAGTTAACACTAAATTAAATGCATAATTACCAGAAAGCAACCATAAAACTAAAAGTATATTAAAAGTAAATGTTGTTTGTAATGTTAATCGGTACTAATTCATGTAGCTAACTACACTGTAACTGTAACCTTAGATATGAAAATTGGATCAAATTCGAAATAAAATGCAAGTTAAAAGTAAAAAATATATATAATAATAAAAACAATAATAATAAATAAAATAGTACTAAATTATTGAAACAATAGATAGTTGACACAATATAATTTTATTATAGAAAATGCTGTATATGTATTTTTCTATAATTCTTAGACTTTTTAAAGAAAGTTTTAAACACTTTTTATTGAAATGGTCAATATTCATAAAAAAATAGGCAAACATAATGATAAAACAAGTGTCCATTAGTTAGTTGATGCATTTACTAATATGAACAAACAATGCACAATAGACTTATTACAGTATTTATTAGTAGAGTATTTATTCATGTCAACTTCAGTTAATGAAAATACAGTCATTAATTGTTAGTTCTTGTTAACTCACAGAACTTTGGATTTTAATAATGCATTAGAAAATTCTGAACTATGATTCATAAATGTCATACAAGATTGTACAGGTAGTTCATTTTGGTACCTAACATTAACTAATGGATCATTATTTTAAAGTGAGTTCAAAATGAGTAATCACAAGGACTATTTCATTTATTTTCAACCAATGTGTGGGGAAAAATATAATAATAATGGACTCTTTCTCCATGTTACCTGTACCCATATCTATCTGCTGGATATCTATTCAACAGTCAGATCAAGTCCAGTGCATTATGGGTGTAAAAGTTTCCCTTCCTTTTTTTGCAAAGGAGAAAGTCACTGCCCTTTTTCTCTAGTCAAATAAGCTTTCAACTGCATAAAAACAACCTAGTTTTAGTAAAAAATCTATTAATGTTTTTTAACAAAGCTCTATTTGTTAAGATTAGTTTATATGCAAAATATGCTTACAGCAATTTTCACCTCAGTTAATGTTAATTGTTAATGTTAATTTCAACATCAACAAAAACACTTGATTTTAATATTGTATTAATTATTGTTTATTGGAACTGAGCACTCATTAACAAACAATGAAGAGTTAAATGTTTATTTCCAAAGTTGACAAAGATTAATAATAATAATAATAATTCATTACATTCATATAGTACTTTTTTGGACCCTCAAAGGGTTTTACATTACAGTATTGTAAATACTGTAACAAATATGTTGCTCATTATAAATTTTTAATTAACTAATGTTATCTAATGAATCTTACTGTAAAGTATTAGCACAATGGTTAATGAAACCATTTAAGTTCCCATGCAGGCTATTCTTTGGAGTCTTGAATCAAATTAGTCAAATTAGTTAACCAATTAAGTTAAAAACAACTAAGGAAATGGTCTGTCTTTAGTGTATCCCTAAAGCATAATGAAATCATCCAAGCTGCTCTGGGGTAAAACCCAAAGAAAATGTGACATCTAGTGGCAGTTAGACTGAATCAGGTATTACACTGCTAAAATAACTTTCCATTTAAGCCATTTGTTTACCTTGCATGCTAGTACAGTAATTTTATGTTGACATTATGCTAGCCTTTGTCCACTCTGCTCTCTACATATTTCAGTCAACACTGCACATTACAACACAGTTAATCAATAGTATAAAAAACTATGACTGCATTTTAGTGCCATGTAAAAAAAAAATCTAAAGTTACGAGATTAAAGCTGCAAAATTTCGAGAATAAAGTCAAAATTTCAAGAATAAAGTCAAAACTTCGAGAATAAAGTTGAAATGTAATGAGAATAAAGTTTTAGTGATACAAGACTGTTGTAATATTTTGAGGATAAAGTCAAAATGTTACAAGAATAAAGTCGAAATGTTATGAGATTAAAGTCATAGTGATATGAGATTAAAGATGTAAATTTCGAGAATAAAGTTGTAATATTTCGAGAATAAAGTCAAAATGTTACAAGAATATAGTTTAAATGTTATGAGAAAAAAAGTTGTAGTGATGCGATATTAAAGTCGTAATATTTTTGACTAAAGTCGAAATGTTACGAGAATAAAGTCATAGTGATACGAGAATAAATTCAAAATGTTACGAGAACAAAGTCTAAATGTTATGAGAATACTGTCAAAATGTTATGAGACCAAAGTCTAAATGTTACGAGAAAAAAGTCTAAATGTTACGAGAACAAAGTCAAAATGTTATGAGAACAAAGTCTAAATGTTACGAGAATATTGTCAAAATGTTATGAGAACAAAGTCTATATGTTACGAAAGAAAAGTCGAAATGTTATGAGAACAAAGTCTAAATGTTACAAGAATATTGTCGAAATGTTACGAGAAAAAAGTCTAAATGTTACAAGAACAAAGTCTAAATGTTATGAGAACAAAGTCTAAATGTTACAAGAACAAAGTCTAAATGTTATGAGAACAAAGTCTAAATGTTACAAGAATCAAGTCCAAATGTTACAAGATTAAAGTTGTAATATTTGTTGTATATTAAAGTTGTAATAAGATTAAAGTCGAAGTGTTACGAGAATAAATTCTAAGGGCCCTATCATGCACCCGGCGCAATAAGGCGCAAGAGGTGTTTGGTGCGATTTGTTGCTATTTTCAGACCAGCGCAACCCTAATTTTCACGCTTTGCGCCACGTTGTTTAAATAGCAAATCCATTTGTGCCACTTTGTGGACTCATGGGTGTTCCAGTCTATAAAGGAGGTGTGTTAAGGTGCATTGTTGGCTCGTTGCTATTTTGAGAAACTGAAATAGACTGCGCCGCTGACCAAGTAAAAGCTGGTCTAAAGTCCAGCGCAGAGCGCGTTAGTTATGCGCCTATGCAGGTCCAAACGCTTAATAAACACAGGATGTACATTAACACACAAATATCTTTACATATGAAAAAAAAAAGGATTAAAATGTTACAAAAAATATTATTTACTACATAGATATAAAAAAACACTACCTCCATGCCTTCTTCATGGGATTTTTTCAGTTTATTCATGACAATTTGCATTTTTATTATAATGTTATTATTATTAGCAGTATTATTTATTATATGCATATTTATGTTTGTTTTAATAAAAACAAGTTTAGATTTGTCCACCTGTCGGGATTTGGAGACGTATGCATCACCATATGGGGCATGTGTGTAGTTTAAGCATTTTATTTTATTCTATTTTATTTTATTTTACAGTATATGTTAGTTATGCATAGGTGTTTTATAATAGCTCTTATGTCCAGTGTTAGATTAATCATAAAACTCATGTAGCATCATTGTCCTGCGAGAAACGTCATTTCGTTTCTCTGTATGTTCACACATGTATAGCTGAATGACAATAAAGCTCGACTTGACTTGACTTGATAAGAATAGGATGTGTTTGGATATAACTCAGTTTTTTGAGCACACTTCGTTATTATTGTTCATTTATTCATTTGCTGGAAATTAAAACTGAATTCAGAAATAGTTTTGAAACAAATCTTTGCGCTTAGCAAACAAAATTAAATATGTAGACTAATGAATATCTTCAGTGGAGTGCATACAAAACCGTTTCCTTATCCACGAAAGTAAAGGAGTAAAGTAAAGAGTAAAAGTAAACTAAATGAAAAGAAAAGAGGCCGAATGGAGGAGGCTCGTTCTTTATCCTCGTGCGCGACGCAACTGACTCTTAAAGGGAATGGGAGATGAGACTCTGATTGGTTTAATGCATGTTATGCTTAAAACACATCTATAACTCATTAAGAGAATAAGCACAACCCTGTTAGACCATGCGCCAGGGTGCAGACCTTATTTTTCCGTCCTTAAAATAGCAAAAGTGGATATATATATATATATATATATATATATTATAATAACACAGCAAATGTCACAACAGAGCTAAAAATTAGCTTGACTGGTTTAGAGCAAAAACACTCCTAATCCCAATTTAGTTTTTAAAATCTGCTTGAGGACATCTTTAAAGACAGAATGAGGTTAAACCAGATAAATGACAGGGACGTTTGAAATGGGGGGACATAACAGAGGTGTAAAAATGGCACAGTCCAAGGTTTACTATAGTGCTTGTGATACAGTATATGTGTGACCAGAGCACCTTTCACATAAACATTCAGCATTACACAACACTGAGCTGTTTTTAACCAACCCATTATCTAATTCTTCAATACTGGGAGGTGTGATTTATGAGGATTTATTGAATGTATTATGACATGTTTTCAACAAGGGCACATAAAAAGCATTGAGTTTCCAGGAAGGATGTTTATAGACTTAAAAAAAAAAAGAAGAAGCTTTTTTCTGTTTATTTATGGTTATGAATTGCATTATGGGACATTGGTCTCTGCTGTGTTGACTTTTGAGGTTGATATTTCAACTCTGTAGTTTTTAGTAGTTCAATTTAATTGTTTTACATTCAATCCACTTAAATTTGTAAACACGATTTAAGTTAACTTAATCACTTTGTGTTGGGACAACATGAAGGGATTATGTGGAACCCAGCATTTTTTACAGTGAATATATAATTTCAGACTATTTTTTCAGTCAATTTTTTCAAGCTTTTCAACATCAGAAATTGTTGGAGGAAAGATTAAGATCCCATAATGCAATTCAAAAGCATAAATAATTGAAAAGAAAAAAATATTGAATCACAAAATATAGAAAAGTGTTAATTTACAGATGTTTTTCACAGTGTAGTGCTCCATCCTTCTGTCAATTGCGATATCTATTAGACCATTTGATGGTTTAAAATACTTCCGCAATACAACCATAATTGTTAAAAATGCTGGAAATGAGACCCTGTTTACATATCATATTATCACCAGTCTCAAGTGTGTTTTATGATTTGATCGCTCAGGCTTCATGCAGAGGTAGCCAGAAACACAGGCAACATTGCATCTGTAGTACTTTTTTTATTCTGTGCAGTGGTTCTAAATTGGTTTTGCTGGTGTTTTCTTCTCCATTTAAATAAGTATAGTTCGACCGAAAATTTTTATTTACTCACTATTTACTCTCCCTCAAGTAGTCCCAAATGTTTATGAGTTAATTTTTTTCTGTTGAATACAAAAGAAGATATTTTGAAGAATATTGAAAAACCCTTGACATCCACTGAAAAAAACAAAAAAACAAACAAACAAAATGGAAGTCAATGCTTCCCAACACTCTCCAAAATGCCTCTTTTGTGTTCGACAGAAGAAAGCCACTCATAAGTTTGTAACAGGTAAAGGGTGAATAAATTATGCCAGAATTTTCATTAATGGATGAACCAACCCTTTTAAATGGATAATATTCCAACTCAAGTTATATGATTTTTAAATCTGCATTATTATTCTGTTTTTATATGCTGTGTGAGCAGACCTGTGCCTGTTTGAGACGCTGAGAACCACTGTCATGTGCTGCGTCACCAATAAAAATGTCTTTAGGGAATGAATATGTGGAAATCAAGTGATACAAATTAAACTTAACCAAAATGATGCAGACAGCTTAACTTTTCTGAGATTTTGAAAAAACTTTTTATTTACTCTTTTTACTGCTTCGTCTACAATCAAGAACACTGATATACACTATTGTTCAAAAGTTTGGGGTCAGTCAGTCAGTTTTTTTAAGAAGGAAAATAAATGAATGTATAATATATTAATTTAGAAATGATGCATTAAATAGATTTAGATTTTCAGTAAAGAGTGACAGTAATGAGTTTTTTCCATTTTTTTTTTATCGTAACACAAAAGTCCAATCAAGTGTTCCAAATATGATGTTGATATCACAAGAAATTGAGATTACTATATGATTTGGTGTAGGTGCTACACTCTTAAAAATGAAGATCGGCATCTAATGTGGAACCTTGTCAGTCAGAATTTTCTCATGATACGTCAAGATAAAAAAAAAAGATGAATTATGTAATAACGTGGCAAATTTGGTGTTGCATTTCTATCAAATTTGACACTGTCCAGTAGGTGAATGAGCTTTCTAACAGCATTTAAAATTTATTTCAATGAGCTTTCTAACAGGGCGTCACGGTGGCGCAGTGGGTAGCACGTTTGCCTCACAGCAAGAAGGTCGCTGGTTCGAGCCTCGGCTGGGTCAGTTGGCGTTTCTGTGTGGAGTTTGCATGTTCTCCCCGTGTTCGCGTGGGTTTCCTCCGGGTGCTCCGGTTTCCCCCACAAGTCCAAAAACATGTGGTATAGGTGAATTGGGTAGGATAAATTGTCCGTAGTGTATGTGTGTGTATGGATGTTTCCCAGTGATGGGTTGCAGCTGGAAGGGCATCCGCTGCGTAAAACATATGCTGGATAAGTTGGCGGTTCATTCCGCTGTGGCGACCCCAGATTAATAAAGGGACTAAGCCGAAAAGAAAATGGATGAATGAATGAGCTTTCTAACAGCATTTAAAATGTACATTTATTTACCTAAGGCAATTTCCAATTTTGTTCACAGGATGGACTTAGATTTTTTTAAGCTTTCAAATGATTTCTAACTGAAAATTTGCAATAGATAAAAAGCCAATAAAAAAAAGAGTGTCAAATGTGCTCAAGCAGGACACTCGTCAGTTTTTCATCCTAATATAAAGCCAATCTTTTCAAGGTTCGCAAAAAGAATAAATCCCAAATATGAATCTGTTTTCATTAAGTTGTTAGAGCAGCTGATTGTAGTATTGGTAACCTAGTAACCAACAGTAAACAAGGCAATGGAGACAGCTGATGGAGTCACATGGGATTAATGTTTACTACATCAGAGTTTATTCGTCAAAACAACCTCAAGTGAGCATAACAACTTTGTGCACATTAAGGAATTTTGATTCGAAATTTGGCATTTCCATATCTTGTTACTCATGTGATGTTTCAAAATTTAGATTAACACAGGTGCTGCGTCTCAATTTGCATACTATCCATCCTAAATAGTATTTGAAAGTAGAATTTGTATGTCCCCAATCGTAGTATGTTGAAATGAGTATTCTAAAATTACCCGCATGGTCTACTATTTCCGGTTGAAATTTGAAGTGCAGATCCGTGCTTATTCTAATCTACTCTAATATTGCCCATAATGCATTGTTTGTGATTTCGATTAGAACTACAATCATGGGTCAAAAAACTACAAACATGGTGGATGCGCAAGACCAACCGTTAAAAAGTTAGTTCACCCAAAACTGCAAATTCTGTCATTATTTATTCACCCTTCCCTTGTTCCAAACCAGTCTGAGTTTCTTTCTTCTGTTGAACACAAAGGAAGACATTTTGAAGAAGGCTGAAAACCTGTAACTGTTGACTTCCATAGTATTTGCCTACTATGGAAGTGAATGGTTACCAGTTGTCAGTTTTCAAACACAATAAAGAAATGTATAAAGGTTTGAAACCACATCAAGGGGAGTAATCAGTGTGTAAATTTACATATTTGGGTGAACTATACCTTTAAGTGAGTGGAGAGGCTTTGGTTAATATATTTGAATGACATACATATCGAAATCACATTTTTTTCTGTGATACACTTCATCTGCAACAACAATGTGAACTTTTATAAATACGTGTTGCATTATTACACCTGAGGAGATTTCTCTGCATGAAAGACTCGCGAATGGCAGATTAACCGGCTGCTGCTTCTTTAATATGGTAGGAAAGAAATGTGGATGTGCAAAGATGATTGACAGGGCATGTAACTAAGCAACATAACAGTCCATTAATGAGGAAGCAGTATGTCCCAAAGCTTGCATACTTGTTTGTAACACTGAAAAAAGTCTTCACTAAAAAAAGTACACTGTAAAAAATGCTGGGTTCCACACAACTGCTTCATGTTGTCCCAACACAAATCGAACAAATTAACTTAAATGTTTTTATAAATTTAAGTGGATTGAACATAGTACAATTAATTTGTATGTTATCACTCGATTGAATGAGCATTATCAGTGGTTATCAGCTGATAGATATGGGCCAGTAGGGGCCTTCTGTGCCTACTGGTAGGCTCAGAAGGCTGTTATCATCCATCAACATGGTTAATTAGCAATACTAATAGAGAAGACTCCAGATCCAGAGCTGTTTTTACATTACTGTGAAGGTTGGGTTTAGGGGTGGGGTAGGGGTAGACGTTACTAAAATACAATTAATGGGAAATTTAATAAATAATATAAATAATTCTCGTTAACTTCCAGCCGCAGCCGTATGTGATCTATAGCTGATTAACCATGTGGATGGATGATAACAGCCTTCTGAGCCTACCAGTACGTGCAGAAGGCCCCTACTGGCCCATATCTATCAGCTGATAACCACTGATAATGCCTCATCAATCGAGTGAAAACATTCGAATTGGCTGAAAAAAACTCAATAATTTTTTGAGTGTACAGACTTTTAGAACACTACTTGTATAAGTAGGCAAACTGGGACGCAGCAAGGGTGATGGAAACTATATCAGAAATCACCCCCTATACCCTCATTTACTATTCCCTACATCAGTCCACTAATAAAGCCCACTTGAAAGAGTAAATGAAAACAAGTGAGTAAATTCAAGCAATCAGTGCACCGCATTGGATGCCATTTTGTTTCTGTTTTACTGGTTGATAAATCTCTCAGGCAGATTTTTTAAGAACCTGTAATAGTCATTTAACATTTAGTGAGCTGTCTGTTAGTAATAGAAGTATTTTGATGTCTGTCATGTATACATATACACATGTATTTTATTTTGAAACCTCATCGACAGGATTCCGATATATGGCCGCCATCTTGTGGTCAGATGCAAAATCACATCTCTCACAGTGCAATTTGGGTATTTTCTAGCTGAAGAGTGCTCCTGGGTTGTACACTCGTTATTAGAATGCATTGTGGGATTGATTGAGTGCACTTCAGAACATCCACAAATGGCTGCTTCCTCAAACGCACTACTTAAGGGTATAGGGGGCAATTTCAGATACAACCTTAGCTACCAATACTTAAAATGTTGCAATCTAATCAACCCCAAACTTACAACAGTAGTGCAGATAGTCAATAAAAATATATATAGAATTTTTCCCTCACAATCCCTTTTGTTCATACCAGGAGTAACATTTTCTGTACGCATGAGCTACACAAACACACAACCGCAAAATATTTGCAGCCCTGCTGGCATCTTTCAATCCTAGCCAACTTAAAATAAACCTACAGTACGTGCGTCAGGCCAGTTAGCTGTGTAAGTACTTGGAGACCCGAATGACACTTGCACAGAGGAAGCCAAGCAGAGCAGTGCAGCACAAAATAGCAAACAGGGTGACAGGTAAGATGACAGAAAGAGAGAGAGAGAGAGAGAGAGAGAGAGAGAGAGAGAGAGAGAGAGAGTCAAAGAGCAAGATGGACAGAGAAAAGAAGGTTTCGGTTGATCTGAGGGACATCGTGAGGCACAGAAAAGGGGTTGTGTGTATACCTTAAGGTCTCTCCTCTCCAGGTGCAGGAGCTCGGAGCCGCGGATGTCGTGGCGGATGAAGGTGTCTTTGTACTCTCCCAAGCTGAGCTGCTCCAGCCAGACGGCCACCTCCTCAGTACCCCACCTCTGAACTACACAAGTACAGAGCGAGAAGCCCCCTTCAGTGTCCAACCCCCGTACACTCGCAGGACATAAGCAAACAGGGTCAGGCCGAGAGGAGGAACAAGTGAAGAGTTCGGATGCAAAAAAAAAAAAAAAAGCCTCAAAGTGCCATCTGAAATGTTCTTCTAAAATGAGCATTTTGTTTTCTCAGCCTCCTGTGTGTAGGTTCAGTAATTTTACTTTTATGGCAAATAAAATGTTGTTTTCATTGCCATTAAAGGGATAGTTCACCCAAAAATGACAATTTACTCACTATTTACTCAGTTGTTCCAAATCCTGTCTAAATTTCTTTCTTCTCTTAAAGACAAAAGAAGATATTTAGAAGAAAGCCGAAAACCTTGCAAAAAGTAGGAAAAACAAATACAATGGAAGTCAATGGTTCAGTTTTCTTCAATATATCTTCTTTTGTGATCTATAAATCAAAAAATCTATTTTTTTTTTAACATATATAAAGAATATCTCATTTTTTTAAACATATATAAGAAGATATATTGAAGAAAGTTGAACCACTGACTTCAGAAGTGTTTGTTTTTCCTGCTATGGAAGTCAATGGTTTTCGTCATTCTTCGAAATATCTTCTTTTGTGTTCAACAGAAGAATGAAACCCAAACCCAGAATGAAACCCAAACCCAGGTTAAAATAGTTTTTATTTCGTTTTGACTTTTTGTTTTCAAATATTCCGTAAGTTTTAATTTGTTTTTAGAGGTAGATTTACTAGTTTTTATTAGTTTTTATATTTTGAAATTGCTTAGTTTTAGTTTAGTTTTTAAGAGATTCAGTATTAGTTTTAGTTTTTTGCTTGTTTGTTTTTATAAATTAGAATATTTGTTAGGTGCAAGATTCAGTAGTATACTACAATTACGTTTTGCAACCCAACTGAAGCATGATTCACTTATTTAAATTCCATTACGGCTTTCTGTTATGAAATAAACACACGTTTCGCCAGATATTCTCATTTAAGCCCTCTTATTTTACCCGCGCTGCAGAAGTTTAGTTCAGTTACAGCAGGCTATCATGTACTGTTTGTGTTCAGTTCGGGTATCAGGTATGTTAAAAAGCAAAGTTGTTTGTGGATAAGTGCTTACTAGAGACGTGAATCGTTTCATATGATTCAGTTTGATTTGGTGAACTAGTTCAACTGGTTCACTTAGAAGATCCGGTTAAAAAGAACGATTCGTTCGCGATTGCGATCACTAATACAGAAATAAAACCCATTACTGGACACAAATGTGTTAAATGAATACTTTTAAGTACCTGCTTGGGTCGTATTTAATGCTGTCACTGTGTTGCTGTCATGTCCAGTCGTTGTTTTGTCACGGAAGCAACAGCAAGGACTAACTGGAGGAGGACCGGCTTGATCTGGCCAATGGCATCAGGACTACAGACTCTGAGGTGCCGTACAGGTCAAACACCTGGCGTATGGGTAAAACTGGCAGCGCAAAGCAAAAGATTTACTTCTAAAAGGCTTATGTATTAAATACATTTACAAAAACGAAAACGAAGGACGTTATTGTTATAATTTTAGTTAGTTTCAGTTAGTTTTGTATGTACACGATACCGTTTCAATTAGGTCTAGTTTTAAAAAAAAAGTTTTTATTTTTTATTTTTTTATTTCAGGTAACGAAAATGTTTTTCAATTTTAGTTTTCGTTTTTTCATTCGTTTTCGTTAACTGCAATAACCTTGACCCAAACAGGTTTGGAACGAGTGAAAAGTGAGTAAATATTCAGAATATTCAGTTTTGGGTGAACTATCCCTTTAAAGTGAACATAAACATAGAGGGCTGAGAAAAATGCTCATTTTTGAAGAACATTTCAGATGGCACTTAAGAGTTTGTTTGCATCAGAACTCTTCAAGTCAACAAAACAACCACAAAAGGAAAATAGGACCAAAAAATAAATAAATAAAAAAAATCAATCAAACAGGAAAGAGAAGACACAGAGAGAAGTGGCGGCAGCAGCTGGCAAAGAGAGGGTTAAACAGGTTCGGTTTGGTCACTGGAACACCCAGAGGCGTTTCTGGCATGCAGGTTATCACCATCATCCCATTAAGAGCACACACAGAGACAGGAAGAAGAGGAGGAAGGAGGAGGAGGGAATGGGAGGCTGAAGCCTGTGCGAACTAAACGCTCCTAAAAAAAGTCCTACGCTGGAACAAAAAACCAACAGCTAAGCTAAATACACTCTTCTTTGTTTTGGTGATGGTAAATCTCTGTAATAGGCACCGTAATGTTCAATTTAAGAGTGCAGACGCATGCGAATTTGTTATGAAAGTCATCCTGGCCAGCTATGCCTAAAAATGCTGAAGAATATGATGGATTACAGTTTGTAAACCTATTTTGATCCCCTCGCAATCCTTTTTGCAGAGTATGAGGCAAGTATGTACTATCCTCAGAAATCTGGTCTGTCTCAGCAGGGATTAAAGGTGACGTGTGGAATTCTCTTTGGTATGTGTAAACAACTAGACAGCCACGAGCATAGATTTATACTCTGGATTGTTTCCAAATTTGTAAAATGATCAGAATTTAATTTTGGATTATAAACAACTTAGTATGTTTAATTGAAAGGTATTGATTGTTGACGATTTTCTAAATTTTACTCTTTATAAGGAGCTTTATAAAGACGCTATAATTTATGTTTTGTAATACTGAATAATAATTTTATGAGCAATATTTTGTTTTGTTTTATTACCAAAAATAATTGACACTAAAAGTCTAACTATACACATTTGTTGAGTTTTTATTATTACTATATTATTTAGAATTATTATAAAATCTAAAGGCATACTGAAACCAAATGACCTTAAAAAGACAGTTCACCCAAAAATTACAATTCTGTCATGATTTACTCACTCTTCACTTGTTCAAAACCCATTTGAGTTTCTTTCTTCAGTTGAACACAAAAGAAGATATTTTGAAAAATGCTCATAGCTGCCACCCACTGACTTTCATAGTATTTTTTTTCCTACAATGGAAGTCGATGGGTCGGAGCAACCCGCATTCTTCAAAACAACTTCTCGTGTGTCCAACAGAAGAAAGAAACTCATAGGTTTAAAATCATATGATAGAGAATAAAAAATGAGGTCATTTTCATTTTTTGTGTGAACTATTCCTTTAAGAATGTTTTTCTGTTTCTGTCTAAATGGAAGATCCTTGCCAGAATAAACTGCAGCGTAAACCAGACTTTACGTCAAAAGTTTGGCTTTTAACTTTTGAAAATGACTAAAACACAGCAGTACTTTAAAAATAATACTGTTTGAGTCAACCAATGACAAGAGTCATTGCACTGGACAGTCAGTTAAGGCGGGAGTCTAAGTAGAAGGAGTTGGAAACCAGTTCAAAAACAATCAATCTTTTTGTAATTCTATTCAGTGCTGCTACTGACACCAATTACACACTTCACCTTTAAGCTGTGCAGGAGATAGAGTGCAAAATGACATGTTTGGGTGTGAATGAGTGGTTTTTGTAGCTCCACTTCTGTTCGATACACCTTGGTTTGTGCCTGCTGTTCATGTTTAGACACATGGACTGTTTCTGACTCACAGGACAACACCATGACCAGAGAGGAGTGCAGGGGTGCTCATGGATGGTTGGGTTGAGGACTGAGGACCACTGGACATGAACAGAGAATCCTTTCGGAAGAGGACGTACATGCTGAATGGCGCTCTATTTCATCACATAGGCTGCGTGTCACTGCCTCCGTATGTCCATGGAAATCGTCTTAGTCATTTTTTATGAAAATTAAAAAAAAACAAACAAAAAAAACAAGTCCAGTCTCAATGTCTCGCTTTTGGATCTTTTCAAATCAAACCAGTAAAATGTAACACTTCAACACTTTTACAAGACAATGAATTCAACAAAGCATGAGGAATCTGTGATTTTAGTGTATTTCCGATGTGAGGATATTTAAGTATTTGTGGACACACACACATAAACGCATACACTTACCTGATTGTGGGCTAGACTTCTTGGGCACTTTTTCTTTCTTGAACTTTGGCACTATGCGGAACATTCCACTCCGACTGTTTCTTTTTCCGTACTCGAGGGAGGGATCCTGTCTCACACAACATAACATGTCAGTCTTCCAATTAAGGGACTGCAAAACAGTCATTCAGCTCATATTTTATCAAATATTTGTATGCATGTCTTGCTTGTATTATTGAAAAAGCTGAAATCAGTATGGTGTTTTAAGATTTTTAAAAACCTCTAAAGCTCATCATTATTTGATCAGTATCAAATACCATAAAAGAGTAATACTTCTAAACATTATTATGATCATATTTTAAAAATGATATTAAATCCTTGCACTTTTCACAGCTGCTGATTAAGAAATTGTTTTATGATTATCACTGCTAAGTCAGTGCATTACTGCCTATTAATGCTTTTCTTAAGCTGAAAACAGTGAAAACTGAAACATGATCCAATAAGGTGAATCTTTAATGAAGTTCAACAGAACAGCATCTAACTGAAATCTAAATTAAGCCACTTTTAAACAGTGCAATTCGTCATTGCAGATTACAATCAATTTAATAATAAAACAAAAACACATTGGCTTCATAACTTTTGAATGATAGTGGATATTTGGAAAAGAACAAAGAATTAGCAACACAGTCTCATTGAAAAACAACGTGCTTCAGCCTAAATATTTTGTGAAACCATAAAAACGTACTTCAACATACATTTGACTGCATTTTCGATAAAATGAACACTATGGGGCAGTATGAAGGCAACAATTTTGATTCCTTTTCACACTAATGATATTTACAGGGACATTTTATCAATGAAAAAAAGATTATTTTCTTATTATTTTACTTTGCACAACATCAAATAAATAGCACAAAACAACTAAACTGCTTGTATGATATGTAATCAAATACATTTGCCTATCTATTTCCATATTGACAACTATTTTGCCATGATCAGTTTGCGCGGTAGTTCGGTTTGTACAGTGTTGTATTTGTGTTCCACAAGTGCCACAAAAACAGATAAAAGCAATGCAAAATCAAGGTAAAACTATGTGCAATTTTCTCTCATGTTTGCTTTGGAAAACACTATTGGTTGGGTTTAGATAGGGGTTTAGGTCAGTGGTTTGCTGGTCTAGGTGATCTGTATGACAACCCCCACCTTCTCGTACAAGAAGGACGTGTATGTGCAACGTACAACAAAACGTACCCTATGTAACCTATTTCAAATTCGCAAAATTGTACCTAGCGCCCTCTAGTGGATTTGTCATCTGAAACGTGCAACGAAATGTACCAAGAGCAACGTATTTTACATTTTGCAAAAATGTAGGCTGAGGCACGCATTTCCAGTGAGCCTGGGTTGGGATTATCTTATCAAAAAAGAAGATTGTATGCAAAAAGAAAATCAATCAGACATTTTTGTTTACCAAAAGAAAGACGGTCACATTGGGTTGTAACTGGATGTTCCTTTTTGAAAAATATCACTGAAGGTAGTAGGCTTGGGTAGATAGCATCTTCTAGATGTTTTTTTGTGTAGGATATGCTCACCTCCTCATCATTGGGCTGTAAGATGTGGTAGAGCCAGGGGATCTCAACCAGCTTTCCTAGTTCAACCTCGACGTTCTGCAGCGCAGTGGACAGCAGCTCTTCATGCGGAGGGTCCAGTTGCTACAGACATAAAACTCACTGCTTGAGTCCCTCTATAGATGGTGCAGGCTGATATTCCTGTTCATGCAGTCTGTTATTAATCACATCATCTAATACATGACACAATCTGCCTGTAATCTGCCAATAAGATTGCTGCTCAACTTTTAAACTGGTTCAGTGTTTACTGTGAGCTCATTCTGCAGCAAGTTTCTCTAAAACCCTCCACCTCCCCCATCAACACCTGTCCAAATCTGCTAAAGTTATTAGTAACTAATAAAGTTATGGTAACTAATGACCTTAACTTTTCTGATTTTGATAATGCAATAATGTAATAATAATAATTTTTTAAAGCTGCTTTGAAATAATAATTATTGTGAAAAGCGCTATACAAATAAACTTGAATTGAATTGAACACTGTAGAGCCTAAAATGCATGATACGTGACCACTCACGCTCACTTGGTATGCATATATATTTTCCGGCATCCATACTTGCAGTCTGCCACCTGTGTAATGTTCAAATTCTTTTTCAAACGTTTTCAAAATGCTTTGTTTTGTACTAACTGTACAAAGATACTGTAAACAAACTAATAATGTATGAATTTTAAAATGAAAATGCATTCGTGTAAACGGCACCTGGGAGAAATCCATAATTGTTCTGTAGCAAAGCAATGGTAAACTGATGTGATCCAACCACTCACTCACTTTCCTTCCAACCATACATATTAAAATTGTCCATTCACATGGGAAAGGGGACCTATTATGCCCCTTTCTACAAGAAGTTAACAATAAACATTAAATATTACATTTCATGTTCACAGTGAACTCACCAATGGCACACGTCCTACTAACAGAGACTCTGTCTCATTGTGCAGGGCCTTCACGGTGCTGGCCACCTCAATGGCAGTGTTTCTTGTCAGGCTCTGCGGAGAACAGATTTAGACAATTTAGACACATATATTTGACACTTAGTATGAACAATGCGGTCCAGCAAGCAAAATAGTTGGATTCATGGATTTAAGTCAGAAGAGAAACCTATTTACTTTAATGCTCATCTTTTTTGTGTGTTTACTCTAAGTTAAATAAACATTTGCAAAGATCATCTATTTTCTCTTTTATTTGTAATGTCGATAATAAAAAATAAAAAAACATTTTGTGTCTGTCCCTACATTCTGGTCAACTCTGTTACATTGGTTATAAAGAGGCATAACAATCTTAAAAGCACTGACAGATAAAGCAAGTGACTTGCTCCAAGTGATGTCACTTCCTCTGGAGAAAAACTCTGTAAGGCATGTAATATAATCTTCATTACAATCTATACATTAAGGCATGTAATATAATCTTCTCTCATTAATTAGCAAAAAATGTTTAGGATACACCAATAGTAGATTAATTATTAGTCAACTCTGTTATTGTGCGATTTCAGTGAATTCTCATTCACTTTTTAAAACAACAATCTCATGAAAATGCATACATTTCTGTTTTAGACATGCCATGTGGTCAGGGCCTGATTAAGAATACATTGGGCCCTGGGGCTATAGCAAATCCAAGGGCCCCCTTTATTTTTTTTTACCTCACAAAAGTATATACACATTTGCAATACTTCCTAAATTAGTGCTTTATAATAAATACTTTAACTAGGGGTTCACCTTTGAAAAGTTTCTTTAGAACTTTAGCTGACCATAAATCCCTAATGATAGGATATCTTTAAATTCCATGTTTCTAATATCCAAAATATTGTTGTCTTCTGAGTTACAGAAGGCTAGCATCCTTATTTTATTTTATTTATTTTTTGCATCAGATATATTGTCTGATGAAAGCCAGCGCCAATATTTCATTGCTCCATATTATTTCTGTCGTCTTCATAAAAGGGGAAAAATAAACATTCATAAAAAAAAAGTTTGCTTTCTAACTAGTTCAGTGAGACTTACTGTACAGCATAACCGAGTGTATTTACTTGAAATACATACTCCGCAATGATAGACATTTTGATAACTGCTTGTGTAGCCTATTTGATTTGTTCGCACACTGTCTCTGTTATATTGTGTGATTTAAGGATTGTGCGGGCTTGTGCCGTTTTTTTGAGTCCAGCTGTAACTGCCATGCGGCCAAGACTGCACTTCAGTTATGAGTCCATTCAGCATGATTCCGCCTATCCCAGAAGACTGTTTGAATTTTATTTTTTGTTCTATGACGAGCTTGGTAAGCCTACATTTGAATAGCTGGTTTTTGCGGTAGTGCCGAAATAAGGGACTGTCCTGGGAAAATTGGGACATCTGATCACCCTTATGGGTGACTAAAACGGGGCTATTCAATAGTCTGATTGGGCTACAGCCACTCCGAACTTGAACAGCAGCGAACCGAAAGGATTACTTCACATTATCAAGAGAGAAAGCATAACGCAAAGAGGCGTTTCCCACATCATAGCGCAAACTAATTCAGCCAATGAAGGGCCCCCTTATTCGTTGGCCCTGGGGCTTCATCTCCACCTAGCCCTTATGTTAATCCGGCCCTGGATGTGGTATCTGGTTTGAGGTTAGCATCAACTCAGTTATTGTCAGCTCTGCTAGTAGTTTAAAATGTTTAATCAATCAGTTCCCTGTCATATTTAATCATCATATCACCATTTGTTTGTTACTCTGATAACTTCTATTGTTCCCAAGTCACTTTGGATGACTGAATGAATGACTATAAATGAACAAATTTATATTGTAGCTCGATTTTTTTATGGAACAATTAATGATGATTTATGGGGATAACAGTTCAAAAATAATTTGAGGGCACACTCTTTCCCTTTATCCTGTGCTATTGTTTTTACATTGGTTCATTACTGGTTGGGTCATTATTGGGTCAACACTGGTTGCTTTTAATCATAAGTTAAAGTGTTATACATATATTATTTGTGCAAAAACAATCAAAACATCAGTTCAGCATCAAAACAAACAGTTCTTCACTGCTGACGTATCTCACCTCTGGGAACTTGGGATGTGTTTTGTTAATGGCATGTGAGGAGGCGTTGACGGCGTGGGCGAGCTCCTGCTCCAGGAGCTGGTAGTTTTTGGCAGCCTCACAGATCCTGGTGATGAGATCCTCTGCGGCGCGGGCACACATCTGGATGAGTGTGGCCTCCTCCTCTGTGGCCAGATCCACGGACTGCTGAGGGTACAGATGTGGCCGCAGCGGAGGCTTGTCGTATTTCAATTTATCCTCCCAAGACTTCAACGTGTTTTCAAACGCCTTAAGTGAAAAACACATACAAGATAATTTTAAAGGACGAAAAGAGTTTTTGCAGCAAATGTTGAGCAAGGTTTTTAACATTTATATGTAAAAACAATTACAAACAGAGTTGATCACCACTAGGGATGGTCGTTGAACTAACATATGACTGTTCTTTCGATGCCGTAAAAGCTTGTAAGTGATTTTTTCCCATTGGGAGAAGTCATGTGGAAATCTTTGATGCTTGTATGGTCGTGACTTGTACCATGTAAGAGGAAGTTACGAGCTGAGAGGTTTACGAGCTCCCGAACATTTTCAAACATGTACAAAAAATTTTGGATCTGTCGGGTTAAATTTATGAGGTGTGCGCGGTTGAATGAGTCGATCTGTGGAATTTATCTGAAGGTGACCAATCAGAAGGACAAACACACTGAACAGTAAATAGTTCACAGCAGACAAGGTTATAATTCACTTTATTCACACACACGGGGTGAATAGGCGGACTGATTTCCCGGTGCTGAAAAAGAACCTGTAGCCTATGTTTTGTATACATTGATGGCTCGTATCAATAGCTGCTATAAGAAAAAGAGTGAGAGCGCAATGTTTTCCTGTCTATGTTTTTGGCATGAAATTTCATATGAAGTGCTTCAGAATTCGCATGGTCATAAAATTGTGTCGTATATCACTGCATCCAAATGATTTTCACATAAAATCACTCGTGACATGTGCATGGACATACTATCGACATACTATCTTCAGACCATCGGAATTTGCACCGTGTATGCCCACATTTAAAGGGTTAGTTCACTCAAAAATTGTAATGTTTTTATTAATTACTCACCTTCGTGTCAATCCCCTGAGACCTTCTTTCATCTTCAGAACATAAATTAAGATATTTTAGATTGTCAAAACATTCCATGTACTTACTTCTATAATCATATGAGGCTCCAAGAATGCTTTTGTGTGCCAAAAAAACTAAACATCTGCATCAGATCAAGGTGCGCATTTACTATGGGCAATAAGCTTGTTTTTTACAAATAAGGTCATGTTTTTACACCTTTTTGGTGCAAAAAAGTGTTCTTCGAGTTTGTATGATAACAGTTGAACCACTATAGTCACATGGAATGTTCTGACTTTGAACATCTCAGGACCCTCGCTGTCTATGGTAGATCAGAGAACTCTCAGATTTCATCTAAAATACCTTAATTTGTGTTCCAAAGATGAATGAAAGTCTCAGGGGTTTGGAAAAGCATGAGGTTGAGTAATTAATAATTGAATTTTCGTTTTTTTTAATGCCCATTTAGAAGGGGTCACTGACTGAGAATGCATAAAAATGCCCTTGGACTTTAAAACATCCTGTGAATTTCAGAACACACAACACAGAATTTGCAGATTGATTGAAACTAAATCATATTACACAGAGCCTGAAAATAGCCCCCAGCTTGGTAATTACTGTAGGTAACAGCACTTCATAATATCATCATGCCTGCTG
Source organism: Danio jaintianensis (assembly GCA_903798115.1). NCBI lineage: Eukaryota > Metazoa > Chordata > Actinopteri > Cypriniformes > Danionidae > Danio > Danio jaintianensis. Next base: position 1,835,379 of record CAIGQV010016631.1, read on the forward strand.
TAGCCATGGTGCGACAGCAAAATTCCTTGATTATGACGCTAGAAAATACAGTTCATATCCATATTGACCTAGAAGAGTCAAGCTTTAAATAGGAATATTATCAAAACTCTTTTTGAAAATTTTGAGCGAGATGCTAAGGGTCTAATCCGATTTAGTGATTTATGCTAAGCTAAGTTAAAAGTGTTCCCTCCTGACCCGGAAATCAGCTGAATTGATTCAAAAATGGAAAAACTCAACTGTTTAAACTCTAGCAGAGTTATAAAATTAGCCTATTTTCAAAAGAAAGTGGAGTGTTCCTTTAAGAGAAAACTATAATGATATGTTTATTATTGTTAACAGTAGTGCATGATAATGTCCTGTTTTTCATAAGTATGCTCTAGATTTTTGTTTAAATAATGCTTTGTAAATAAATTATATAATATTCTCCATAAACACTCACCCGGTCTCTTGTCAGCATCTGGGCTCGGTTCTTGTGCTGAATCTTGATGACTCCAGGAGGTTGAATCCAGGCTTCTCCATCCACCTGGACAGGCACTCCTTCATCCCCCAGGATGGTGATCTTCACCGTGCGACACTGGGAGGGTTGAATCAAATTACAGTATATACTCCTTTACCATTTACATACATAACACAATTACATACATAACCATTACAATTACATACCTAACACAATTATGTCATTTATGAGGTGTTTTTACCTGTGCAATACGGTGATGCTGCAGTTTGATCACCCTTGAGACAGCCATCTGCATACTACCAAACACAGCGACCACTTCCAAAATTTTATCATCGAATGAAGGGGCACAAAATATCTGCATGAAAAGACAAAACTGAACTGAAACTGATGAAAATAGTTCAGTTCGCCACTAGAGGGCTCCGTACAGCCAAGCAATAATAAAAATGTAACTCATCTCAAGATTCGGGTGAAGCACTAATAATAAAAAAGTCATCTTGAGATTAAAGTAATCATAATGCGAGATTAAACTCATTGGATTTCCTGAAAAAACAAAACGTTGAAATAAAATGTTGATAATAAACTCAGAACATTTCAGGACAATTTGTTTTACTGGCTAAATTTAACTGGCTAAATTTACACTCGAAAATATAAATGCAACACTTTTGTTTTTGCTCTTAATTTTCATGAGCAAACTCAAGGATCTAAAATTAAAAGGTCTATTTCTCTCAAATATTGTTCACACATTTGTCTAAATATGTGTTAATGAGCACTTCTCCTGTCCCGAATAATCCAGAACACAATACCTCTCATATCAAGATGCTGATTAGACAACATGATTATTGCACAGGTGTGCCTTAGGCTGGCTACAATAAAAGGCCACTTTAAAACCATCAAAGTGGAAGTTTTTGAAAACACCGCCATCGTCGTGTTCATGACAACGATTCCATCATGCACATGTATAGTAGGTGTTTAAGGAGGTGTAGATTAAAGGCAAGCGCAAACAAACATACACAACAATGGTTGATTCCATTGTAGTGTTGTTGTTGTTCAAGTGTTTGCTAGCACTACATCAGCAAAGTGTGGATTTACTTCGCATTACAACCAAATGCAGAGACGCATCTTGACTTGACCCGGCTTTGTTGTCATTCACATATACTAGTGTACACAGAACGAAATTTCGTAGCATTGGCTCTGCAGTTTCAATAAGAATAACCCTAAGTAAATAAATAATATAATATACCAATAATCATATACACAGCAGCTAACTAACAGTCCTTATCATCAGGTGGATCTATAGTGCAAATCATAATAGTGCATACAAGTTTTAGGGTGAAAAAAAATATATATAAATAAATTGTGACCATTTTAGAGTTTATCAGTCTGATGGCCAGAGGAAGAAAGCTTCTGCAGAACTTAGTGGTTCTGCATTTAATGTTGCTAAAACCTCCTCCTCCTTCACCATCGGGAGTCGTTATAATCACTCTCTTAGGAGAATTTAGCTTTCACAATCCAAAATAAATAATGTCATCCAACATGAGTGCCCATCATTCCACACTTCATTTTACCGGTTGAATGAGTGCATCATCTGGGTAATTAAAGTGCACTTATTATTTTTAGAGTTTTCAGTGTGAACGCACTACTTACACTATTTATACTACAAAATGGCGTAGAAAAGTGCATAAGTATGCGATTTGGGATGCCCCTAATGTGTAGACTTTTTCAAACTCAAGGAAAAACTTCAATTTTTGGCTACTTCGCTGATGTGTCAATGTAGCCTCAGATGTCATCATGTAACGACTTTGGATTTGTATAAATATAAATAACTTTATACACAGTCCACTTTCAGAATTAAAACTCAGCAGGATCTTTTCATTCCCTTAGAGCTGTGTTACACACTACATGAGAGGTCATTTTCAAAAATCCATAATAGGACCCTTTAAACACTTTTCCATCTCTCTTAGAGAACTTGAGAATGGAATTTCTGAGTCCTGGATGTCCTGTCTAGGATCACAGGCACTCTGTCCCTCTGTAACTTTACCATGTAGAACACAAACCACGTCCGGAGGTAACCTCATTCTGAACGAGGCCATGTGAGCTAAAACAAACAAGCTGCCAATAGGCCACTTGTTGTGAACAAAGACCCATGTCACCCAGGTTCAGAAGGTTTTGTTGGGAGCCAGCTGCATGTTAGACAACACAGGACCTGCTCATACACTTTAATTACACAACTCCACATCATCTCCTCTTTACATAGTGTCATATTTCATCTCATAACTGGCTTCAAACAGGGTTGAAGAGCTCAGGGTCAGGAAGTAAAATGCTGTTTGAAGTGAAAAGGCCCTCATGACCTCCAGCACTAGGACTTACGTCATCCTCTTTTGTGCCGCCCCAGAAGTTGGTTCCCCCAGCGTAGCTTGGGATGTTCAGCACAGCGATTCCTTGGAGACTTGGGAGTGGGATGTATTGGCCGTCACACTGCAAAAACCAAATCAAACAACCATGAGGAGCCAGAACATGGAACTGGGACAGCGGTCAACACAACTGCAACCACTGCAACACAACCACAACTCCATTTCATTCTACTTAAAGTGGTTCAGTTTCAGCAGTTATGTCTTTCAGTAGATGATCAATTGTTGATTGTTCAGAATTGAAAACATTAGGTATTTTTCACAAATAATACACACATTTCTTTAGAATGTAAACTTCAAGGGGGGGCTCAAGGTTACTTAAAATGTGACCCGGGACCACAAAAACAAGTCATAAGTGTCAATTTTTGAAAAATGAGCTTTATACATCATCTGAAAGCTTAATGAACAAGCTTTCCTTTGATACTATGTTAGGATATTTGGCCGAGATGCAACTAAATAATATCTAGAATCTCAGCTTTCAAAAAAATCTAAATATTGAGAAATTGCCTTTAAAGTCGTGTAAATTAAGTTCTCAGGGATGCATATTTCTAATCATGTCTTCTTGAATTTACAGTTGGAAATTTACAAAATATCTTCATGGAACATGATCTTTACTTAATATAGTGAATATTGGCATAAAATACCTATACAATGTATTTTGGTTATTGCCAAAAATATACCCATGCAACATAAGACTTTTTGTGGTCCAAGGTCACAACTTTGTTTGAAGCCAAAAAAGTTGAGCCACTGTATTAGATGTGTTACATCAACTGTTTTTGGACAAAAGTAGTTTAAAATACATCAAATATTGATTGTAACCATATGTAAAAATATTAAAGAACAAGAACCTATGACATTCAAGAAACGTACATTCAATTAATACACACAGTAAAATATATTACTGGACCATTTAAACTTTGTTACATGAGTATACATAACCAACAAATGATCAAACGTTCCCATATTTATTGATGTAAAATATGCACAAATTGGTTCAACATTTGCCCCATATTAGAATTAGATTACATACACACTGTACAGAAATATACAAGGAAAATCTACATCGTAACACTTTTACTTATTTTGCTATAATTAATTTTAATTAGCTTAATTAATTTGCTTAATTAATTTTAATTAATTAATAAATTTGCTTTTTATTTATTACTTTCATTAAAAAACTATATAT
>CAIGQV010016631.1:1844111-1872682 GCA_903798115.1 Danio jaintianensis
AATAATAATAATAATAATAATAATAATAATAATAATAATAATAATAAATGATTATACAAAATAATTTATTTTTCAATTTAATTTTGTAGATACCTTCAATTGAAATTTAGTATACATGCCACCAGAGGGCAGCTCTAACCCTTTCAGCCACAAACACACTACAGATCCATAAACAAATGCTAAATCACAATTCACACTCTGCCCTTTCAAAAGAGAACATATGACTAGGATTGCTGTGCAATATCCAGGATAGAAATTTAACATGTTAATTACAGTTCAGTTCATACAATATACTGTCTAATATATTTTATATGTTAGTACACATTATTCAGTCACATTATTTAGTATTTTGAATACAGTTTGGTGTAAAAATGTAACTTTTAACAGTCTGATTAAATAAAAAGTCTAAAAAGCATGACATATTACTGTCAGTCAATATAATATCTTAGTGTGACTGAATGTATTTTATTCCAGACATAAACTGCAATTAAATGATAAAGTCATTACAGTTTATAATCATTATAGTGAAATACCTGAAATTCACACAGTGTCTACTTGCATACAATATAACTTTTATACATTATTGCACTTTCATAATTACTGCAATCTTTGAAATATGGTCAGATTTTTAAAGAGCCATTTTAAGAAACACTCCATCTTGACTTTTACCATTTTTTAATTAATTCAGCTGATCTATGTGTCTGGTGGGAGCACTTTTAGCTTAGCTTAGCATAAATCACTGAATCGGATTAGACCATTAGCATCTCGTTCAAAAAAAAAAAAAAAAAAAAAAGTTTAGATAATTTTTATATTAAATGCCTGACACTTCTGTAGTTACATCGTGTACTAATACAGAAATACTAATACTAATATTAATACTTAAAACTAAGACAGAAAAGAAAATGTTGCTATTTTCTAGCTCGATGTGGCTAGGAACTATACTCTCATTCCAGAGTAATAATCAAGGAACTTTCCTGCCATATAACGGCTGCAGCAGACGTAATGATATTACGTAGCGCTGTTACCTAGTGACCTAACTAGGGACTATTTTCAAGCATTGTGTAATATCATTGCGCCTGCTGCAGCCATAGTACAGCAGCAAAGTTCCTTGATTATTATGCCGGAATGAGAGTATAGTTTGACCTAGAACATAGCAACCTTTCTTCTTACTTTTCTTGTCTGTCATAGTACACTATGAATCTACAGAAGAGACTAGCTCTAAATAAAAAAAGTAACCAAATTATTTTTTGAAATTTTTGAACAAGATGCTAATTCGATTTAATAATTTATGCTAAGCTAAGCTAAGCTAAAAGTGCTCCCGCCAGACTCGCAAATCGGCTGAATGGATTCAAAAATGGTAAAACTCAACTGTTTCAACTACTCTAGGGCTGTTGTAAAATGAGCATATTTCCAAACAATAAAGAGAAGAGTGTTCCTTTAATGCACAAATGACTCCAGTAAGACAAAAACATGAAGAAAGTAGAACATGGCCCAACAGAGGATTGAACGTTTAGGCCAGTAAGCAAGAACAAAGGAAAGAGTGACCAGCGGCAGCATGTCTAAGATATACAAGCGTGAACTCACAGGGCAGAGTTTCCAGTTCTTTAGTGTCCTCGTCCTTCTCGTTGTCTTTGTTTTCATCTTCGCTGTCCTTCCTGAATTCAGAAGGAGACTGAAGCTCCTGCTCCTCTGTGTGAGCGTTCTGTTCATCCACCACTACAGAAAACACACACACACACAAACACAACACTCATTACACTCATGTACTTCTTCATGTGGAAAGCTGAATAATGAATACCGTAGGGCTGGGGAATATATGGCATATATTAATATTTATATAACATACGTAATAGTCTATATTTTGCTTGGGGTATAAAATGATGGAATTTTGTGAACATCAACATTTTAATGTGTTTCACGATCCTTCCTTGCAAGTTGCTTCAGCTATGAAAAAAATAATAATAATTTAAATATTGAGAACTACTTTCAAATCAGCTTGCTATACTTATTGCCATGTTTATTGATTTACTTACTGTTGATTTATTTATTGATTTACTTAGTGTTTGGTTACTTGTTGTTTTAATTGTCTTTTGCAATGAATCAATTTAAACCTCTGATTTGTTTGCATCACTAAAAAAATGTCCCATGTGGCATTCCTAAATTATTTAGTAAAAAAAATAAATATTCACTTTATAAAATTTAGCCATTATCACTTTGTATAACATAATGAATTCACATAAAGGAAAATGATCACATCCAAAAATTGTCTATGCTTATGTTAGTGAAAATTATTTGACAAACGTCAAAAAATGTCAGTATGTATTTATATAATTTTGTATTTTAATATATATATGTATTTTCCCCTAATATTTACATGTATAAAATAAAATAAAAATAGGTCAATATACAACATTCCATGTTTTCAGAACTTATGAAACTTAGAAAATATGTACAAAATAAATAAATAAATACATTTTTGAATTTTAATTTAATTATAAATGAAATATAATAAATATAAATTGCAATATTTAAGGTCTGAAAACATGGAACATTATTTGTATTTATTATTGTTTTCAAAATAAAAAAATAGCTGCATATCAAATATTTATATATATATATATATATATATATATATATATATATATATTTTTTTTTCTTTCTTTCTTTTTTTTTACACACAAACTTATACAGCTATTATTATGGTGACTTCCCACAGACACAATGATTTTTATACTGCAGTATAGACTTTATATTCTGTTTTCTTCCCCCAACCCTCACAGAAAACAATCTGCATTTTCACATTTAAAAATACTTAATTCTCATGGGGACTAAAAAAATTTCTTCACAAGGTCAAAAAAGACTGGTATTGCTATACTTGCCAGGACATCTGATGCCCACAACATGATGAATAATGTAATTAATAATTCATTAATAATGTAAAGTAATTTTTAGAGAGCCGATTTAAGCCCTAAAGCGGGTCAATGTCTGCTCAGAATTAAGTGTAAAGATGCTATGCCGCATTAAATGGTGTGCCATATCTTTGAAAATCTATGCCGCTTCAGGTTTGGTTTCTGTGCTAAATTTACTCACTATTTACTCACACTAAAACATTTATAATTTCCTTTCTTCCCTCGAACACAAAAGAAGATATTTTGAAGAAAGTTAAAAACCTGTAACCATTGACTTCCATTGTATTTGTTTTTCCTACTATGGAAGTCAATGGTTACAGGTTTCCAGCATTCTTCAGAACATCTTCTTTTGTGTTGAACAGAAGAAAGAAACTCAAACAGGTTTGAAGGGTGAGTAAATTATGACAGAATTTCGAGTGAACTATCCTATAACCTATGTATGATAACCTGTTATTTTTATTCGTCATTATACCCAAATCGGCATTCTATTTTTGTCTATCTATTCAAAATGACTTATCAGGGAAAGCTGAAGAATCATACTTCTCTCGGCCTGCTCGATGATCTGTCTGAGGGCTTTCTTCAGGCTGTTGGCCCTCAGAACCAGCTGCTCTCGGGGTCTGAAGAGTTTATGAGTGGAGCCCTTCTCTGTCTCATTCTCCTTCAGCTCTGTTAGAGACTCTTCGCTCAGATCTTCCTCCTCCTCCAGCTCTTCCTCCTCCACCTCCTCCTCCACGATGGGTGGTGTGGTGAGGGCTGCGGGCGACAAGACCTGAGCCTCCAAATTCAGCGTCTGTAGGAGCGACTCCAGCTTCTCGTTCAGCATTGCACACTGGGTACAGACCGGGTTGGGAAGGTTACTTACAAAATACAGATTACAAATTATATTCTTTACAAAGTAATTTGTAACATTTATCATTAGATTACTCAACTTTAGTAACTTAAAACTCACTATTTAATAACCCACAAGTGATTCCAAACCTTTATTTCTTCCTTATTTTGAACACAAAAGAAGATATTTCGAAGAAACCTGTAACCATTGACTTCCATAGTAGAAAAAAAACGAATACTATGGAAGTCAATGGTTACAGGTTTCTAGCATTATTCAAAATATCATATTTTGTGTTAAACAGAAGAATGACATTCATAAAGGTTTGAAGCAAGTACTGGGTGAGTAAATGATGAAAGAAGTTTCATTTTTGGGTGAACTATTCCTTTAATCAAAATACTTTGGAATGCTTATAAGTTAAGATGTGTTCTCTAAAGAAAAATTACACTCACAAAACACTGGATTGTTTTTCGTTGTCTGCATATTGTTCTTTACATGAAATTTCAGTAAGGAAATATCTCTAACAGGGTTTCTGTAAGGTTTCACCAAATCAAATGTAAAACTTTTTGAGACCTTTTTAAGACCATTATGAATGAAATTTAACGCTAAAGGCAATTGATTTTTTGTTATTACTTATAAAGATTATCAACATATGTTAAATAATGTGTCAAAACAAGGTCAAGTTGTATGCATACCTTTTTTCTCAACATTAATTTTCCTTTACAAAATATGGACAAGTATTAAAAACTAAAATCTAAATGTATGCACAATACAATGTCTGTCCAGGCCAGTGTCCCCACCAGGTAGCTTTAAATACATGGAGAATTTTTTTAACAAATTATTTTAAGAAAAATAATTAAACCATATTGCTAAACAGTGTTGGTGGTAACGCATTACAAGTAACGCGAGTTATGTAATAATATTACTTTTCTAAGTAACAAGTAAAGTAATGTATTACCTTAAAAAAATATGTAATAATATTTGAGTCACTTTTTAAAAAAAATGTAATGTGAGTTACTTTTTAGTTTAATTATTCATTCATTCATTCATTCATTCATTTTCTTTTCGGCTTAGTCCCTTTATTCATCAGGGGTCACCACAGCGGAATGAACCGCCTATTTATGCAGCATATGTTTTACACAGGAGAAAAATAATATAAGGAATATAAGGGAAACCGGAGCACCCGGAGGAAACCCATGCGAACACGGGGAGAACATGCAAATTCCACACAGAAACGCCAACTGACCCAGCCGGGGCTCGAACCAGCGACCTTCTTGCTGTGAGGCGATCATGCTACCCACTGCGCCACCGTGACGCCCCTTAGTTTAATTAATTAGCTTTAAAAAAGGCTTACCGAAGGAACAGACAGAAACCAACATGGCAGAGTCTTACGTTTCTGTGATGGGAGTATTCTCGTTATTTTGAACGCATTGAAGAAAAGGAAAAGGAAAAGGTGTAACTAGCAAGACAAAAAGTAAAAAGTAGCAAACACATTGCTTTAAACTTTCATTAATTTGTATATACGGTATGTAGAGCTCTGGGTCAGGATGTTCTCAGAAGATAACATTATCCTACATTATTTTTCAATGTGTTTTTTTTTTTTTGTAAATGGAGATTATACAGTGCGATGTTAATTGCAGAGCTCCTCTATTAAAAAAGAAAGAAGAAATAAAAACACTGCAAGTTCTGAAAGAGATCAAGCCTCAGCCAGGTACGAAAAAGTAATGCAAAAGTAACTCAAAAGTAACGTAACGCATAACTTACCATGAAAAGTAACTAAGTAACGAAACTAGTTACTTTTTTGGGGAGTAACTCAATATTGTAATGCATTACTTTCAAAAGTAACTTTCCCCAACACTGTTGCTAAATAGAGCTAATAAATAAAACTGTTGTTAAAAGTCTTATTGAGATGGATTGTTGTTGATTGGATGGGTAGCTTTACATGAACATTTAAGACATACAACACAATTTTACTGTAAATTAAACAATTTGTTTTTGAAATTGAAGACTTTTTTCAGATCTAGTACTCAAAAGGCAACACAACACAGCTTTTTTAAATGGTTGATTAATGCACATTGGACTTATTATTTCTTCTGGGAAACATGCAAGCATTAGCTGCTAAAGGGCAGTACTACTTTATTTAATAAAAAAATATATAATCTTTAAACAAAATAAGAAAAATCAGCCTGTTCAAAACACCCCCTGCTCTTCTTAAAGTGCAAAAATGGATATTCCATCATTAATTACTCACCCTCATGTCATTTCAATCCCCTGAGACAAATATACTTTACATAACACAAATTAAAGATATTTTAAATGAAATCCGAGAGCTCTCTGATCCTCCATAGACAGCAATAGTCTCGAGACATTACCAAAAACATTTAAAAATCCTATTTACAATTTTTTTTGCCACACAAAATTGACCATGGAGCTTCATATGACTATAGTTAAACCACTGAAGTCACATGAAATGTTTGGACAATTTTTTGTGTTGCTTTTCTAGATGTCTCGGGACCACTGTGATCTACTGTATGGAGCATTAGAAAGCTCTCGGATTTCATCTCAAATATCTTGTGTTCTGAAGATGAACAAAGATATCAGGGGATTGAAACGACATGAGTAATTATTGACAGATTTTTCATTTTTGGGTGAAGTAATCCTGTAACACCTTTAAATGTTGCTTTATTTATGCTATAAACTCAAAAAACAAAATTTTGCTGCTGGTTGAGCTGAAACAACACAATTCTTGAGATACTTTTGGAACAACTTAACCGTTTTATGTTCAATCTACTTACATTTGTTAAGTTAACTTAATCGATTTGTGTTGGGACAACATGAATGAATTGCGTGGAACCCTGCATTTTTTTTACAGTGTAAATTAAGCTAAGATCACAAAACTCTTGCTAGCTTATAGGCGAAATATTTGAAAAAATGAGCCTTCAAAGGGTATTTCTTTCTAGGCAACTAGTTTACACTGATTGTCTTACAGTACACTGAAAAAAAAATTATTAATTGGATTTACTACTTTTTTTAAGGTAAGTGGTTGCAAACAATTTACATGGGCTGAATTTAAACAAACAAATTAAGCTGAACATTACTAAATTTAATTTGATTGTTTAAATTCAGCCCATATAAACTGTTTGCCACCACTTACCTTAAAAAAAGGTAATGAATCATTTTTTTCCCATAGCAAAGACAATAAACAGCAATGAAGACAAAATGCTGCCACATTAATGCAGGTCCGTAGCCAGCCTGGTGAAAGGGGTGGTTCTTTTTTCTCAAAAACTGGACCTTTTTGTAGTTATACGCCTCATTTTCTATTTAATTATGAGACTAAATACTGCATTTTAGTGACATTTTAAACACTTTTTTTTAACTGGATTAGCTTGTCGGTTGGTCATAATAACCACACTTTTTGATGTACCAAAATATTTCCTAAAGATTTAGAATAAAGAAATATGAAAAATATTAATTTTCAAAATACAAATTTATTACATCATAAATCGGAATCTGTTAATGTTTCAAATTTAAATTGTCATTTATTAGGCAAATAACAAACTGGCCAGTACATTCGACTTTCTTCAGTCACAATTTGGCCATTTGAATAAAAAAAAGAAAAGAAAACGTAATAATAATGAGCTTCATGCTTTTTCTAGCCTCTCTTGTAAAAAAAAAAGTACATTTCAAAATTCATGGATAACAACAATAGCCAAAATAGTATTCAAATTAATTTTAATATGGTCCGCTTTTGGTACTTCACATTTTTTATTGGTCATTTTTTGTTTGAAGAATAAGATCCAAAATTTATAATAAAAGTCACTTGTAAAATGTTTTTTCTATTTAAAAACAATACAATAGCGAAATATGACTTCACTTATGTGAAAATACTTGTTAGCATTGGCCAAAACTGATTAGCTGAAGTCCCGCCGAAGCGACAGCCAACAGAGGATTCTGCTTGGTCTTAAAGCCTTTTTCAATGTGTTTTTTTTACTATTTATGATGGCATAGCAGTCAAAATAGGACAAATGAGCTCATGTATGGGACAAATTATGGACCTTTGTCAGTGAGGGGTGGGTCTTCCGAACCACCTGAACCCCCCCTGGCTATGGGCCTGTAATGAATAGTTTTTACAGCATGTCCACTATATTTCTGCACATATTTAGGGCTATAACCTAAAGAGTTATCAGAGACTCACTTTGAGAGCCAGTGCATCGGATTCTTCTGAGCTGTCGCTGCCTCTCTCGTAACACTTTCCAACTCTGGACACAAATTCCTTCACCGTCTCACACAATACTCTGGAGAAGACGAGAGCAATGTTGTCTTTACCGTTGTTTCTGTTTGCTAGCGGTGGAATATGCAGTGTAAAGTGCGAGAGGACTTACTTTGATGAAGATATGACCACTGAGTGCTGATCTGAGTTCAGAATCTTTGTGAGATGAGCAGCCACTGAATCCTCATAAGCTGATATCTGTAACTAAAACCACCAAAACAGATCACATCATGCCATGCTCGCATAGTAAAGAGCAATAGAATGGAGAAAAATAATATACGGAAAAGTTTAACTAATGATAGGGTTAAAAAATGATTTATTTAAAAGTAAAATAAGGTCAAAACAGCTTGACACTACTGATTTTGCTAAATAATATGTAAATATGTGCTTTTAATAAGACAAGATAAGAATGCTTTGGTTGCAAGTGTGTGCAGTATATGTTATAGAGCGAAATATCCAAGAATTGATAACGTTATGTTTACCACAGCCCTTATTTTATTGATAAATGTAAAAATCCCATTATTAAAACACATAAAAAACTCTTAAAGGGACAGTTCACCCAAAAATGAAAATTCTGTCATCATTTACTCACCCTTCAAACCTTTATGAGTTTCTTTTTTCTGTTCAATGCAAAAGAAGATATTCTGAAGAAACCTGGAAACCTGTAACCACTGACTTCCATAGTATTTGTTTTTCCTACTATGGAAGTCAATGGTTACAGGTTTTCAGCTTTTTTCCAAATATCTTCTTTTTGTGATCAACAACAACAAAAAAGAACCTCGTAAGGTTTTATAACCACTTTAGGGTGAGTAAATAGTGAGTAAATATACTGGTTTAAAGAAACCATAATAACCAAAATTTGGGATTTTATGTCATGCCTGCTGCATTCTGTTGGGAAATTTGCTGAATTATGGTGACTGTAATTAAAGTACAAAATAAATTAGATTTATTATTAACAAAAAAAACACATTTGTGTTTATCAAAAAAAAAAGAAAAAAGAAAAAAAGAAACCGGCAAGGGTCATTCTTCGCGGATTCATGTGGATTAAAACTACTGGATTTTGCCCATGAAATGTCGTTTAATATCTATAAATAGAACTGTATGTATGCACTAAATGGAACTTAAATTAAAACTCTTGTCGCTAACTAAAAGCTAACATATTTTACAAATGGGCGACACCATGGCTCAGTGGTTTGCAATGTCGCCTCACAGCAAGAAGGTTCAAGTCCTGGCTGGGCCAGTAGGCATTTCTGTTTGGAGTTTGCATGTTCTCCCCCCGTGGGTTCCCCGCGTGGGCTATGTAAAACATATGCTGAATAAGTTGGCGGTTCATTCCGCTGTGGTGACCCCTGATGAATAAAGGGACTAAGCCGAAGGAAAATGAATGAATGCATTTTACAAATGAGCAGGTTGAGTATTTTCAGCACAAAATTTTTCTTCTGGCACTCCAGTTAGAAATCTTTTACACTGCAGGAGATGTTGGTAACTGAATTGTTTTGGGGCTGCAATAACATTCTGTAAATATTTATAAATATAAAAAAGTGCCTCTACCAGCATAAAAGTTCATGTGTATTAATTTCTATGTTGAATAAAATAAAAGAGTTTGAATTACTATAACTAACATGCAAAAGATATAGCCCTTTTTACAGAAATTTGCTGTAATCATGCTGTCTGCCTTAATTTTACAACATAATTCTAAATACAACATATTACTGTGAATTTCACAGCTAAGTGACACTAATGTAATTTACTTTGAAAGATTACAGTAACGTTCTGGAATTATTTTTTTTTACAGTGCGATTAATATATTATATATATATATATATATATAATTAAAAAAAAAGTGAATAATTCAGGTGCTAATTTGCTCCAATACAAACAACTAACATAAGTTTAAAGCTGATATGTAAGCCTTTTGAACATTTCATTAGAAAAAGAACCTTTGTATGTGACACAGCTAACAATGGATATGCAAATGTTTGTTTTTGGCCGAAATGAAAGATGTCTTTGTATTATTTATGCAGCGTCTGGTTTACAGATAAAGTCTCACATGTCACTCTTTAACATGCTAACAGCTCTTTTATTGGTGTTGATGTACATGTTTGCATGTGTTGCTGGTACCTGGCCGTCCTCTGCCTCCTCAGGCGTAGCAGGGCAGCTGTGTTTGGGAGGTATTTTAATCTCATACGTCATTATACTCCACCTGTAAACAGCAGCTGCAGATGTAGCCAACGACACTTATATTATGCATATGACATATTTGTGGGCACACGACAGTATGGAGATCTGTACCTGTCCAGCATTTTGGTGCTAGCTCGCTCCAGCTTCTCCAGTATCTGAGGCAGTTGAGTGTCATCATCACATGACGGCCCCCAACCCAGCACCCGCGCTAGGTCATTCCCGGTGCCCAACGGCAGAACGCCCAGCTGGCACTGCCAACAAGAGAAGTTCAGATATTTGATCCTGTTCATTAAGCTCAGACATTCATAAGTCAGGTTCTAACCATGTAGCAACATGTGAAATGAAAATTCTGGGCCAAAAATCTAAACCAAATATATTTTGGAATAATTATTTATTACTTTATTAAACAAGAAAAGAAGAAAAAGAAGATATTCTGAAGACCTGTAACCATTGACTTCCATATTATTTGTTTTTCCTACTATGCAAGTCAATGGTTACAGATTTTCAGATTTTTAAATAAAAATATTTTGGAATAATTATTTACTTTATTAAATAAGAAAAGAAGATATAACAAAAAGTAAACTTGAATTAAATAAACTTAAATTATTCATTCATTCATTCATTTTATTTTTGGCTTAGTCTCTTTTTAATCCGGGGTCACCACAGCGGAATGAACCGCCAACTTATCTAGCACATGTTTTACGCAGTGGATGCCCTTCCAGCTGCAACCCATCACTGGGAAACATCCATACACACCCATTCACTATGGACAATTTAGCTTACCCAATTCACCTATAGCACGTCTTTGGACTTGTGGGGGAAACTGGAGCACCCGGAGGAAACCCACGCGAACATGGGGAGAACATGCAAACTCCACACAGAAATGCCAACTGACCCAGCCGAGGCTCGAACCAGCGACCTTCTTGCTGTGAGGCAATCGTGCTACCCACTGCGCCACCGTGACGCCCAACTTAAATTATACTGATTTGAAAAAAAATAAATAAAAAAATAAAAAGATTAAAATAACCCCATTTTATTGACATATAATCGGACATAAAAAAAAATAGTTTCATTTGTTTTGTTGAACAAGCCTTTACAATACCCATATAAAAAATACAATATCTACAAAGTCATCATTATGCTCTACAAACCACAAAATAGAACCATCGTTAAGAGATTTAGGTCATTTTCCTTACTTAAAACAAGCTATGCCTATTTCACTGTCAACGTCACCCAATCATGTTCTTCACAGAAGAAGCCAACCAACCAGTGTTGCCATAACAGCACAGTAGATCCATTGCAAGCAACAGGAACAAGTATACTACAGAGAAATGTCATGTCTGCAGGTTATTTGAGTGGACTTTGATATTGATATTGATATTAAGCAATTTCTAACTTTTGACCGCAATGTATGCATATGTGCAAATGTGAAAGCCGCTTCACGCTACAGTGCCTATGGCTGGAGGGAGAGTGAAACCAGCACACTGAACAATTTTTTGGTTGTTTTTCTCTTTCGGACTAAATAATAATTTTCGAGGGCCAAAAATTGGGCATCCCTAGTAAACAGGACATGAAGTAGTATTTTTCAGTCACCTGTTTATGAAGATTTAGTTTATCGATTTCAGACAGGACCCAACCAACGCTTCCATCTCCACCACACACGAGGATCCGGAAGTTATCAAACTTTTGGAACAAGCGAAGCCTTAAGCAGACAAAAGACAATGATAAGCAAATTCACACAAACTGTAAGAGTCACAATAAAGAGGGGAATCAGATTTGGGTAGTTGACGTGCTGTGATGCGAGATGATAAACTGCAAATAAGACATTTTTTAAACAGTAATTTTGAATTATTATATAATCATTATACCTGCAGTTTTTATAACCTCGTAATGTAAAGACTAAGATCTGTTCATTTAACTCTTGTGTACTGTTCAAATGTACTACCCTTTTGTTATGTTCATGGCTGTTTTTGCACCATTGACTTCCATTATAATAACATTTTTGATTACAAAGCAATGACATCATATAATTAGCATTCTTGATTGTTGGTGGTTTTCCCTGTTGGAAAAAGGTAACGAGATAACGTTAGGGTAGTACATTTGCTCAGAGTTTGTTGTTGTTGTTTTTTTTTTCAAAGCATTTTCTCAAAATATGTGTCAAAATAAGATTTGTCACCAAAAATCATTCCATTTGCTGAAACACAGAGGAAGTTGTGGCCAATTTAAGACTAAAAGACAAAATCACCCCAGAGTGGATGAAAACATCCCCAACAGCACACAAGGGTTAAATATTGCCTTTTCCCACTTGAGGATCATTAAAATGACCTAAAAGGCAATTAAAATAGAGAAAGATGTAAGGCTAATTGTTATGAGACTAGAGAAAAACCTTTGCATTAAACCTTTTAAATTAATTGTGTTATAATATCAGCAACAAATCACGTCAACCACCCTAAATTGCTTCAGTTCATACTCCGTGACTCTGACATCCTGGTCTTACCCTAAATGAGGTCCACCGTTGACCAGGTCAAAGACCTGAGCGGGATTGAGCAGCTGTTTAAAGCGACGGAGGAATTTTACCCCTTGGTTGTCTCCACTTTTTGAGTTGACAAACACGAGGAGCGGACTTGCGCATGATGGAGGGCACGTGGCCTTCCAGAAACCTGTAAAAAAAATATATATATATTAATTATAACTTTAATGAAAATAATATAATCCCAGAATGCATTGCAAAAATCAAGATGGTGGATGAAGAGAGCAAAATGATGGCTATAGATTCAGTTTATTAACTACTGGTGGGACAAAAAAACCTTTTCAAATTTTGAAGCAAATTGCTTTGCAAAATGCTACACTGTTTAGAAGCATTCGATACACCATATGCTAATACCATATGACACCTGGTGGTGCAAAACCGTAACGTAAATGCAACAAATTTATGCCTTTTTCAAACATTTCGCAAACTTTAAATTGAAAGTATAGCCTATAAATGCACTAATCATCTAATATCATTAAATAATCTTCATAAAATGCATTCTTTTATACATTTTCAAGGCTTATATATTGTTTGAGTGATCTAAATGAATCCACGCAATTCATGTGGATTTTATGATATTACACAGATCACCCCCTCAGTGGTGAACCATTGGATTTTCGAAATGGTTATGACGTAAGAAAGCCCCGTTTACTGAAATCACATGACCTTGCCAATTTGATACACACTCTAAATCACTGATTCGAAACAAAAGATTTGTAAAGGTTTTGAAACATCATAAAGCAGTGCTTCGAAAGCAGCCATCACTACTATTAACTAATTTCTGGAACTAAAAACACCTAATATAACACCCAATATAACACTTCACTATCGCACTGTTATCTTAACAACATGCTAATGGTAGACGGCAAACAAGTGGGACTAATTCAATTAGAATATAAAACTAGTTTTTAGTGATAATTCCCTCAAATTTACGCCAACCAAAAAATACTCAACGAAAACAGCGTTGGAGTGCTGAAATGATTCACCAAAATAATGACATTAAATTAGCACATCTGCGCTAAAGCTCTTTTACCAAATGTAGATAAGCTACAATAGTAAACATGTCCAAAAATTATTCTATAGTTGCATTATGTAAACTCTGTTAAGATAAAATAGTGATAGGCACCATCATGTTGAAGAAATTAACTTATTTAATCCCCTGAGAACACCCTGAACAGCATAAAAAGTTTAAATATATGCACAACTTACAATTAGGCTAAATTACCACTTGTTTCAAGTTTCCAAATAAAATTCAGTGCAACATAGCAACAAACATATTAGAACTGCATTACTAATATGCTAACAACTAAACAGGACTAATTGTCAATCTTTGAGTCTTTGTGTGAGGAGCGCTATTTGCATGAGTTGGAAATTTCATAAGCTTTTATCAGTTCTATCTCCTTATATCCCTTACATCACTCCCTGGTGATCGTTGATAGTGCTGTACTTAATTAAACCACAGGAACAAAATGGCAGAATTTGCATGCTAAAAAAAAAGCTAACGCTGAGATTTCTGTTGACCCCATGTTGCTTAGGAACAGTTTTCTTCATGCCTTGACAAAGATAAATCACAGAGAGAAAAAAGAAAAGCAAACCATCAGCCTAGTATGTTTTCATTAGAAATGATGTGTACTATAGCGTGTAAATAATCCGGTACTAAGATTTCTCGGTCTTCATTATAGCCAGGCTGAGGGAGTAGCTGTCAGCAAACGTGCTCGATCACGTGCAAACATACAGCGCGTGCAGTAAAGAGGCTCTGAAGATGCCAGTGGCTGTAAGCAACAACCCGCTGTGTTTATGAGATTCTCCATAAGCACCATTTTGATTTCACATTCTCCGGTGTGAACGTGTGGGTGGAATTGTTTGCATGTGAACAGCGCATTCACCTCTGTGTACCTGCATGCATCTGTGTTTGCGTACATGATCTAAACATGCATGAGTGTTAGCAAAACTGACAGTTGCCCTGAAGCATAGGTTTTGTGTTCTCCATGTGGCTCCGAGTGCGCGTCTGATTCGTGGGTGGACGTCTGTCAGTAGAGCCCCTTTAGGTCTAACAGAAGCCCCCGCTCCTCTTTTCCTCGCTCTCTTTCTCTCTCGGAGGCAGACTGAGGCAAACTGAGTCACAATGCTCAGGCACGTGCCAAAAGCAGCTCTGAGCGAATTAAGATGCAGCTTTTCTTGCCATCAAGTACTGAGATGGGGGATTCCTTACACGTGAGGGTCTTTCCTACTTTCCCTTCACATTCTAATGCTTTCTTTTCTTTGCACCTTAAGGAGCTTAAATAGTTTAATAGTTCACTGAAATCTGAAAGATCTGTCATCATTTAATGACCTTTCACTTGCACTGAACATGTGTGACCCTGGACCACAAAACCAGTCGAATGGGTAGTCAAAAATCGTATGTATGGGTCAAAATTATTGATTTTCTTTTATGCCAGAATTCATTAGCATATTAAAGGGACGGTTCACCCAACAATGAGCATTACCTCATTTATTCCCTCTTGTGTGATTTTAAACCCTCACAAGTTTCTTTCTCCTGTTGAACACAGAAGAAGATATTTTTAAAAATGGCAGTAGCAGGGATGCATTGACTTCTATAGTAAGAAAAGAAATTACTATGGAAGCCAATGGGAACTAGGGACCAGCATTTTTCTCAACATCTTCTTTTATTTTCAATAGAAGAACGAAGCTCAAATAGGTTTTGAACAAGTGAAGTGTGAGTAAATGACCATATACAGATGGCCACAAATAATGAGATTATTCTAATAATCAGAGACAGGGCTTAATTGCAATATAACATTTACATTTCAGGAGCAAACCTCTTCAATCCTGCAATATCCATTATTCACATTATTCCCTTTATTCCGTTATTATTTTTACTGCTCTTATTCACAAGCCTCACTTCACAGCACAAATTACGGAGTTGGAAATAGTAGGTACGTTTCTGACATTGTTTTATTTATTTAAGTCTAATACTAAACACTTTTGTAACTGAACGGACACCATTCCAATTCACTATAATCTTCTATGTGAAGCTGCTTTGACACAATCTACATAGTAAAAGCGCTATAGAAATAAAGATGAATTGAATTGAATTGAATTTTGTATGGTTTGGTCATAACGGTAATAAGTGTCC
Source organism: Danio jaintianensis (assembly GCA_903798115.1). Taxonomy (NCBI): domain Eukaryota; kingdom Metazoa; phylum Chordata; class Actinopteri; order Cypriniformes; family Danionidae; genus Danio; species Danio jaintianensis. The sequence goes on from CAIGQV010016631.1 coordinate 1,859,964, forward strand.
ATCGATTAAAAACAATTAAAATCACCGTACGCCACCTACGTTTGTTAATACGATTATGCTTACTGCAACTTTGAGTTTAATCACATTATTTAGAGTGAATTCTTAGGTAAAGTGGCGTTTCTGTATGGAGTTTGCATGTTCTCCCCGTGTTCGCACGGGTGCTCGGTTCCCCCACAGTCGAAAGACATGCGGTATAGGTGATTTAAATAAACTAAATTGGCCGTAGTGTATGTGTGTGAATGAGCATGTATGTTTCCCAGTACTGGGTTGCGGTCTTGAAGGGCATCCGCTGTGTAAAACATATGCTGAATAAGTTGGCGTTTCATTCCGCTGTGGCGACCCCTGATGAACAAAACTAAGGACTAAGCCGAAGGAAAATGAATGGATGAATGAATGAATGAATATTAGGTATAGTTGAATAGCAACATTGCCAAAATCTCATTATAATCGCATTAGCTCCTCATGTAAAGATCACTTTATAAGATTACTATATTTTATCTCCTACTGTAAACATTACAAAATGTACGTTTTGTAAGTGGATGCACCAAAATCGCAAACAAAAAATGTCCAGAAACAACTAAATAGTGAGCTCAGCTAACCAGAAGCAGGAGTTAAACAATGAAATAACATTTTTCTGGACTGTTTAATATCAGATGTTACTTTAAAATTAGATTGTAACCTCATCCCTGAGCAAATGATAAAATGTGAAAAGTCAAGTATACAATTTGATATGTTCCTGGTGAAATATTTCATTCATTCATTTATTCATTTTCCTTCGGCTTAGTCCCTTATTTAGCAGGGGTTGCCACAGCGGAATGAACCGCCGGTGAAATATTTACTAATGCTGAAACATTTGCTGCATAAAAACATATACCAGAGTAATTGGCGGTTCATTCTGTTGTGGTGACACTGATGGAGCAGCCGAATGAAAGTGATTGAGTGAGTGAGGTTTAGTTGTGCCAAATCAATGGTGTCCTATAATCTTAATTTATTTCCGTTTAATACTAATATTCGTTGGCGGTTCATCCCGCTGTGGCGACCCCAGATTAATAAAGGGACTAAGCCGAAAAGAAAATGAATGAATGAATGAATATTCGTTGCCAAGGACTGCTATTTTTTTGCATCCTCAGATTCCAGATGTTGACTAAAAATGGTTCTATCCTAAACAAACACACATCACTGGAAAGCTTATTTATTGAGCGTTCAGATTAAGTATATGTATATCAATTTCCCCCCAAAATCTGAGGTTTTGTGGTCCAAGGTCATGTATTTGAATTTCAGTTTTCTGTTGAATGCAAGAGAAGATATTTTGAAAAAAGCTGGAAATGGTTAAAAACCTTTTATTATGATCCTCCCACCCCCAGTGGTTACCGGCTTCAAACATTTTTCAAAATATCTTCTTTTGTGTTCAATGGAAAAAAAGAATCTTATAAAAGATAGGGTGAACTATCACTTTAAAGTTTTTCAATCCATCAATACTGTCACCGTTCTTTTTGTCAATTTTAAACAGCCAATTAACAGGAGCCATAAACAGATCTAAAAATATATCAGGCGAAACTTCACAGCCATTGATTTTCATTACATTTCTGTCTGGCCCCAACTAATCTCTATATCCGATATGTGCTTCGCCAATTAAAGTCAGTGGACCTTTGAGGTTCTGATCAATAGTGGATGTCCTCGGCACTCACAAGGTTTGACTTTACATAAGGCTAGATAGACTTTCTGATACCAAATTTACAAAATAAGTATGCCAAAAATATAATGATAGCTTTATTATTATCCACACCAATACACAATAATGTTCTGTTAATTATACCGTAAGGACGCTTGTCTAAATGTTTGAGCTTTTAGATTTTGCTTATAATTGAAATATCTGAGTGAGATGCTAATGGTCTAATCGGATTCAATGATCTATGCTAAGCTAACCTAAAAGTGTTCCCCCCAGACCCGGAGATCATCTGAATTCAAACTTAACTCAAAGTTGAACTCAAGGGCAGTTGTAAAATGAACCTATTTCCAAACAAGTGGAGTGTTCCTTTAAAGCATTATTGATATATCAGCAATGGTATTATACTTATATCAACACTGGTAGTTTCAACAGAAGTGCGGATGACCAAAGAAAACTGGGTTGTATAATATTTAAATGCATAATAAGGCATCATTCATTTTAAATTCAACCCTTAATGTGATTTGGCGTAAGATGAGTGCCAATGACCTTCAGTATAGCAATAAAGATTTAAATGGGAGTGTCTGCTCTGGAGTGCACGTGATTTGCTGTCTGATTAGGTTGGATGCTGCAGGCTAGCAGGATCTAGAATTAATCGCTGTGAAACTAAAATCAACCATTTTCTAGAGAATTTAGACATCACTACATATAATGTACAGTATTAAACACTGGATGACAAACAAACTTAATGAAATATACAAGATTGTCCAGTAGAAGGGTGTTGAGGTGAAAAAAGCAAAGCAAAACAACAACTAAAATGTTTAAAAAGTGTTATCAGCCAATAACCAGTATGAAACAGGCAAAAAACAACAACAACAAAAACAGGATATTTGTAATATACTGTATTTTTCATCATATTTAGTCCTATTTTTTTATTAAGTCAAATATTTTGTTGACTAAAAGTCTGAATGTTTTTGTAATTCCAAATTAAAATAATTCTTGTCTGTTAAAAAAAAAAAAAAAAGATTGTAATACTGCAGACCACAATCACTAACAATATAGCAAATGAATGTTAGTGGCTCTATGACACTTATATTTTAAGCAGAATATTTCAGACGGAAATCGCTAAAAAAATGCTTTTTTTATCATTAGTGGTGCTTTTGTAATGTAGACAGAGAGTGTGTACATAGTTGCCAGAGGGGCACAATTAGAAAAAAATAAATACATATATATTATTTTAAGGAGAAATCTCTGATTGGTCGATTTAAAATCTTGACAATGGCAACTGCAAACATTAAGGGCTCTATTTTAACGATCTAAGTGCAAATTTTAAAGCGCATAGTGCAAAAGCATTAAGGGCATGTTCGAATCCACTTTTGCTATTTTAAGGATGGAAAAATACGGCGCATGGTCTAACAGGGTTTTGCTTATTCTCTTAACGAGTTATGGGTGTGTTTTGAGCATAACGTGCATTAAACCAATCAGAGTCTCATCTCCCATTCCCTTTTCAAGAGTCAGTTGCGTCGCGCCATGGTGCATTTGCTATTTACATGGCGGACTTTGTAAGTGAGAAATGCTTGAATGCTTCTGTGAGAAAACAGTTAAACAGATCATCTGCACAAGGATAAAGGACGAGCCTCCTACATTCTTTATTTTTACCCTTTACTCTTTTACTTTCGTGGAGTAAGGAAATGGTGGAAACTCACTCCACTGAAGACATTCATTAGCCTACATATTTAATTTCGTTTGTTTAGCGCAAAGATTTGTTTCAAAACTATTTCTAAATTCAGTTTTAATTTCCATCAAACAAATAAATGAACAATAATAACGAAGTGTGCTCAAAAAACTGAGTTATATCCAAACACACGTCCTATTCTTATGCCCCATTTGGTGATGCATACGTCTCCAAAACCCGAGAGGTGGACAAATCTAAACTTGTTTTTATTAAAACAAATATAAATATGCATATAATAAATAATACTCAAAATAATAATAATAACATTATACAAATGCAAATTGTCGCAAAATAGCAACAAATCGCACCAAACACATCTTGTTCCTTATAACGCGAGGTGTATGATAGGGCTCATATTTCAACAAAAATAAAAGGGGTTTTAGTAAAAAAAAAAAAATATATATATATATATATTATTACTCTTAATGCATCCTTTTCCATCAGTGAATCCCATCGGAAGTAGTAGGAAATTTGGGTTATTATCGCAGATTATCGCATTGTTTTTCAAATACTATGAATATGGACATATACTCAACTCACATACTGTTTTTCACATGCGATATAGTACGGAAGTACAACATTTCGGACTTTTATTTCAGTATGTTGATGTACTTTCAACTGAAACGGAATATGGAGTAGGGGGCAGGGCTTTCTTTTTCGCGCATCATTCCCTCATAGCAAACTAATGATAAGAGGGGCGTGGTTACGAATACTGTGGCTGTAGCTGTCAAACTGACGTCAAATGAGAAAGCCCGCCACTCCAAACACGAAACCAAATACTCAGAATGTGATTGAAGATTACCAAAACAAACATTTGGATTAGGGTGCCACGGTGGCGCAGTGGTTAGCACTGTCGCCTCACTTCAAGAAGGTCGCTGGTTCGAGTCCCGGCTGCATCAGTTGGCATTTCTGTGTGGAGTTTGCATGATCTCCCTGTGTTTGCGTGTGTTTCCTCCGGGTGCTCCGGTTTCCCCCACAGTCCAAAGACATGCGCTATAGGTGAATTGAATAAACTAAATTGCCTGTAGTGTATGTATGTGAATGAGAGTGTATGGATGCTTCCCAGTACTGGGTTGCTGCTGGAAGTGCATCCACTGTGTAAAACATATGCTGGATAAGTTGGCGGTTCATTCCGCTGTGGCAACCCCTGATGAATAAAGGGACTAAGCCGTAGGAAAATGAATGAATGAATGAACATTTGGATTAACAGTGAATTAACTTGCACACATTTATCATTCACCTAAAGAATAACAATGTGCGCTATCAAAATAAACATTGTACATTTTGATTTCACACTGACTTTAAATGGACAACCTGAGAAAGCAAAATGAGCATCTTTCGGACACTATTTTTACACCTTCATATATATTGTTGAGCGTGAAGCGGCTCTAAATAGCATTCGTACAGCTGTCAATAAAAGGCAATTTCCTAGAAATCTGTGGCATATGCTCTAACACAGGCTGACTGAGCAAACAGGCAAGGTATGAATCCTCAGCCGCAGGTTAATAATGCAGAAAAGGATGGAGAAAGAGAGAGCCGGGTATATGGGAGAGAGCTTTTGTTTGCTCTCGTCTTGAATTTTCCAAACACACGCTCCACCAGAGGCTGTTATGTTTACATGCGATGGGACAAGATGCTCTGAGCGAGAGTGACTTTCCACACCGCCCTGACACACATGCCGCCGAAACAAGATGGGAAAGAATAATAAAGGACAGTGAACACAGAGTGCTTCTCTGGAGAGGAGAAAACACATCCTATATGTGTGATCAGATCAGAAGAGTTCACAGAGGTGTAGTGAAAAAGATATTGCTCTTCATGAAGGCTGGGAATTAGCAAAACTAATGAGCTCCATCTACAGCAGCTCTCCACCTGAGCACCTCCCACCACTTCACATGTGCACACACACCGTAAATAATCTTCCATCATATCCTGAGTGAGATCATGAACAAGCACACAATCAGACAATCTTCCTTCTTGGTGACCTTGACCTTTTTAAAATGTACGTATTTCATGTACTATGAAAACAAGTTAAAGACTCTAGACAATTTCTAATAGTATATATGATCTGGAAAATAAATAAGAGGAGGTCAGATCATGTTTACAGCTTGTGGTTGACTGATTAAACAGTTTATTTTACATTTTAAAAATCTCAAAATTTACTACTACTAATAATTAGTCTTATTTAAAAAAACATAACAATGGCAATAGCAATGACAACAACAGCAATAATAATTACTATTATTTATTAATTTATTATTATGAATGACAATGATAATAAGATAAATGAATGAATTAATTAATTAATAATAATAATACAGAATTTCATACTAATAATGTAATCAATAGTATTTATAATATTATTATTGATAATAATAATAATAATAATAATAATAATAATGTATTTGTAAATAATAATAATACTAATAACAATAATAATAATAATAATAACAATAATAATCAAAATGAATGAATGACTAAAGAATAGTACATTATTTAATAATAAATATAATGTAATCAATAGTATTTATATTATCATATCATTTATATTATTATATAATAATAATACTTTGTTGTTTTAGTTTTTTTCAATAATAATAATAATAATAATAATAGTAATAATAATAACAATAATAATCAAAATGAATGAATAATTGAAGAATAATACATTATTTAATAATAATAATGTTATCAATAGTATTTATATTATTATATCATTTATATTATATAATAATAATAATAATAATAATAAATTGTTGTTGTTTTTCAACAATAATAATAATAATAATAATAATAATGGTAATAATATTAATAATTTTATTATTAATATTATTAATAATATTATTATTGTCAAGTCAAGTTTATTTATATAGCGCTTTTCACAATGTAGATTGTGTCAAAGCAGCTTAACATAGTTCTAGTAAAGTCCAGATTTTCAGATGTGTATTTATTCATATTAATAATGATAATATTTTTATATTTAATAGTATTCAATAATACTAATATTATTTAAATAGCTGCACAGTGGCGCAGTGAGTAGCACGATCGCCTCACAGCAAGATGGTCACTGGTTCAAGCCTCGGCTGGGTCAGTTGGCGTTTCTGTGTGGAGTTTGCATGTTCTCCCTGTGTTGGTGTGGGTTTCCTCCGGGTGCTCCGGTTTCCCCCACAAGTCCAAAGACATGCGGTAAAGGTGAATTGGGTAAGCTAAATTGTCCGTAGTGTGTGTGTGCATGAGTGTGTATGGATGTTTCCCAGTGATAGGTTGCAGCTGGAAGGGCATCCGCTGCGTAAAACATATGCTGGATAAGTTGGCGGTTCATTCTGCTGTGGCGACCCCAGACTAATAAAGGGACTAAGCCGAAAATAAAATGAATGAATGAATTATTTAAATATATATTAACTTATATTTATCAATATTTAAACTCTAGAACATTTGACTAGAACTCTAGAATATTTAACTAGAATATTCCCTCTTGAACTCACTCTTGTAAACTCTTACCGTCTGAGTCGATGCTGTTGAGGGCAGTGGGGGGGATGATGGACACTTTGCACTGGCCAAGGGGACATTTGCGAGGGTAGAGATCCATGCATGCCGTGTGCACCTGTCCAAGCACAGACGGGCTTTTTAGAGTTCACAAACACTCTGAACTGCAGCTATTGAAAGGGATTCTGGGATATGTAGTTCTTACCATGGCCTTGCACCACAAACAACGCCAGTCCTGCAAGCGCAGCACGCTGCCACAAGTTTTGTCGCAAACGGCACACTTTGCACTGACCGGCAGGTTGCCTTCCAGCCACTGGTGCGGCATTGCAATCTATAGGAATACAATTGAGTGTAAATATATTTCACTAGATCTATATAAAAGGTTGTGCATTAGCTCACTGAACTGCAGGCTTTATGACACTCACCCCATCCTCGTCTTCAATAATGTCCTTCCCGATAGAGGCCAATGTTGTCCATTTGCAGTTGTTAGTGGCCCTGACTGCACATCTTTTGTGGGCTTTGAATTTGCACACTGCAAGAGAGAAATGTGGAAATGTGTTAAGAGTCTGGCTGGCAGTAACCTTGAGGAGCTTAAAAGACAGTCAGTCAAGTATTTTTATTTCCGCATGAGAAAAATGAGGTGATAGAAGAAGTCTAGATGATAAATGCTTCCTAAGTCAGGCTAAATGAAACTATACAATTTAAAGTGATTAAGAGAGAAGAAAATACTAAAACTAATTATTAAAAATAAATGGCATATATATGGACACACACAAACCTCTAAAAAGAAAATATTAATTAATTCATTAACTAATTGAATTAGTATATAATAAATTGAATTCTGCTCCGGCGGTTTCCCCCACAAGTCCAAAGACATGTGGTATAGGTGAATTGGGTAGGCAAAATTTTCCGTAGTATATGTGTGTGAATGAGTGTCTATGGATGTTTCCCAGTGATGGGTTGCAGCTGGAAGGCCATCCGCTGCGTAAAACATATGCTGGATAAGTTGGCGGTTCATTCCGCTGTGGCGACCCCAGATTAATAAAGGGACTAAGCCGAAAAGAAAATGAATGAATGCATGAATAATTGAATTCTTAATTTAATTAATAAAAATAAAGTAATTAAAAAGAAATCTGAATGTATATGCATTGTGTATTTTGTTTGTTTATTTATTTTATTTTTTATTACCTTTTTAAAACGTCATACTAGCCTTTTTTCTTGTGTGTGTATGTATTTATCTAAGTTTTAATATATGTATTATACACTGTACATAATATGTAAAGAGAAAGTGGGGGGATAGAGAGAAAGAGAGAGAGAGATTGTATGCTCTATCTTTGCCTCATTTGGTAAATTAAGTAAAAACTGTAATAGTGTCAAATATATTAATACAAATATAAATTATTTATGTGATGGCAAGATTGGATTTTCATCGACCATTACTCACATTGTCACATTTTCTTTTTGAAATCCTTTAAATATGATGATGGTGTGCTCAAGAAACCATTTTATTATCATTAGTATTAATAGTATTAATAATAATAATAATAATAAAAATAATAATATAATAATGGTGGCACGGTGGCGCAGTGGGTAGTGCTGTCGCCTCACAACAAGAAGGTCACTGGTTCGAGCCTCTGCTGGGTCAGTTGGCATTTCTGTGTAGAGTTTGCATGTTCTCCCCGTGTTCGCGTGGGTTTCCTCCGGGTGCTCTGGTTTCCCCCACAGTCCAAACACATGCGAATTGAATAAACTAAATTGGCGTAGTGTATGTGTGTGAATGAGTGTGTATGGATGTTTCCCAGTACTGGGTTGCAGCTGGAAGGGCATCCGCTGTGTAAAACATATGCTGGATAAGTTGGCGGTTCATTCTGCTGTGGCGACCCCTGATGAATAAAGGGACTGAGCTGACGGAAAATGAATGAATGAATTATTATTATTATTATTATTATTATTATTATTATTATCAGTGTTCAAATAAAATTGAGTGTTTTATTTTCCCCCCAGAAATTTTTTTTTATGTACATCTAATTTATAATAATAATAACAATAAACATCTGTTTGGACGAGAACTTATTTTTAACATTGCAAAATTATTATATTTCTTTGGATCAATTTAATATGCTCAATAAAATATTTAATACATTGAAAATTAGAAAATTTGAAAAATGATCATTTTTGATGGTTTACAATGACAATTCAAAGCGTAGTAAATTATGTTTGGTATGCATGACCCACTAAACTGTTTCACCTGTGGAAAATTTTGTGTACAAAGTAAACCAGCACAGTATTGATGACAACATATAGATTTACCCTTCTAATCTGCACCTATTCCTTTACTGTGGGATTCTTTCTAAAGCGGGAAACACAACAGTCTATCAGTCTAATTTTCAACATTGCATGACAGAAAGTCTTTTGGATTGTAAATCAATTTCTTTTCGTTTTTTTTTTAATCTTTCAACTAACTCAATCTCTGATCCACACAGGTGCTGTACTGTCCTCACCAGCAGTGTGGGAAAGCTCCAGTAAACTAATGGCTGACAGTTCTATGGTGATTTCCTCTATTAAATTGCATTGCAGGTCTAATCAAGTTAGCGATGTTCATCTGCTTGTTTCCAGGAGGAGAATTAAGTGGATGATTGATTGGCTGGCTGGCTTCCTCCGCCATAATGTATGCTTTAGCACATTATCATGGCCACCTCCATTCCTACCAACTTAAAATGTACACTCAGCGGTTTCCCGGCCACAATCAGTGCAGATGTCTCTACAAGTTGCAAAATAGACATATTTTGACAATATTCCATAATTCAATATATCGTGATAATGCACAATATCGATACTGTGGGTACTTCAAAATACAGCAAATAACTATTTATTGTTTAAGGGTGCTTTTACACTGAAGATCTTGATGGTCAGTTCCGAATTTGTGACTGAATCTGATTTTTTTTACTTACATCATCTTTTAAAAGTGTCTCAAATCTGATGTCTGCACTTACACTGCACATGGCAAAAACTCACTGACCTGGAAAAAAAAGAGCCGGCGCTGACTGACAGCTGTGATAATAAAAGAGCGCTCTTTTCTCCATCCCTGCACTTAATCTGTTTGCAGGGTTTCTTTTTTTGCTTCTTTTGCTAATGTTTATGACAGAAAAGTTCTCATTTGGCCATTGTCTTTTAATCTGTGCCACTTGAAAGGAAAAATTTGGAATTTGGTCACTTGAACCATGCAGTGTCTTTAAGAATATTCAGATTGTTGTATTGGCAGTGGCTGTTTATCACAGCACTAAATGCTTGAAGACTTAATACAGGGTTTCTGCAGGTTTCATGAAGTCCAATTAAAGACTTTTTAAGACCCTTTTAAGACCATTATGAATAAAAGTTTAGACTTATACATGGCTAAAACTAAGGATGTTTTTCTAATAGCACAGTTGGGCCAATGGAATTTTGATAAATTAATAATAATAATAATAATAATAATAATAATAATAATAATCAAATGCGGTTAGATTTTAGCTGTGGCGGGTTAGACAGTGACACTCACTAGCCACTTTGGCTGGTTGAAAATAATTTTTAAATTGCCAGTGCTGGCTAGTCACTAAAGATTAGAATTATAGTTTATGACCGTTTGTCAATCTCTGTGCAAATGTGATCTTTGAATCGAGAAGCAGCAAAACTAACTGTTAAAATAACTGTTCTCGCAGGCAAAGAAAGCAGCTGAATACCGAATGAGAGGATGATCTCAAGCAACCGTGCCTGCAAATGCAACTAATTCGATCGGTTCTCTTTGAAATAGACTGGACAAAAAGCAATGCTCGTGCAGCCACTCGAGCAGCTCGAGATTTTTTGTAAGCAGCAGCGGTTGCCACTTTCGCTTTAATCATTCTTTGAACAGATTATTAATGGGCCTAACGTTAACTGTCTGCACGTGATCATCCTTTCATTATTGCACACAGAACGTTTTCCATCTGCTTTCCTGCTTACAGTTATTTTAAATATGGTTTATTTATCATCCTTTACTATAACATTGCTTTAATAGGAGATTAACTCTCCATTTATGTATAGTTAACTGGTGATCTCGGACTTTTAGTCTGGAAGATACTGTGTATAGTTTTAGATACATGACAATGTTTTTTTTAAATGTCAATTTTTAAGAATATTTTTATTGAATAAAAAGTGTATGTACAGAGATATGTTGCTTGCTTTGACACATTATTTAAAACTACTGGCAAGGAAATAATTCGTTTGGTGTGGCCAGAGAAAAATTTGGTAAATCCTTAGTGTTGAGCCCTGAACGTGAAATAAAACTAATTGCAATGCGACACTATAAAACTACAATCCATTTTCTCATGCTCATTGAGCAAGGTCCAGTGGCGCCCCCAGAAAATTTTCTTAGGCGTGGCCAGATGAGGCCACGCCAAATCTTGGGGTGGCACACAAAAAAAAATGAATTCAGTGAAATGTTATAGTTTTGTTTCTGGTAAATGAAATAATGTGGTTTTAATTCATTTAATTAATTACTCTTAAAATATTGCAATTTTTTCCTTGAAATAATTCAGCAAGTACACATGCAAACCAAATAAAAATCAATATTTAGTTTAAAAACACTTTTCAGGTCAGTTATTTTTCACATACTTTTATTCTACAGCATACAGTATATGCCATGTCTAAAATTAATGAAGATTAATGAATTAATTAATAAAACAGACAAATGAACAAACTGAACAAAATGCATTACTACATACACACACACTCACTATACAGACTCTAATAATATCATTTATTCTTCCTTTTTGAGCCACAATATTATTAATTAAGCTTCTTCTATTGATGTACCTTTTTGCAAAATACATGCACAAAATCACTGAGATTCCTGGCCCTTGTAAGTCAACAAGCAAACAATGGAGGTGCTAAATAAGCTAAATTCTGAAAAGCTGATTTCAAAATGCATTTATTTATTTATTTATTTATTTGGATTTGTAATTTTCAATCTAATAAAACATAATTTTTCATTTCAAAAAGAATAATTTCTTAATAATAAGTGTAAAATCTTGTGAACCCAAAGTTGTGTTTCGTCTCTCGTCGGCGGACAATACTAAACAACTTATGTTATAAGAACTTTACCCTTAATTTTTTTTTTTAGATGTGTGGTAATCAAAAGCGAACATTCTGTAGAAAAGCAAAAACATTAAACAATGCAAACCAAAATGACCTAATGAGCCCTCCTAAGTAACGTTAACACATTTAGTATTTAACTAGAAAGGTTAACAGAGAACATAGAAAGTATGACACACATACCCTTAACCCGTTGCTGTCTGTTGAAGGTGTGCGCGTGCTGTCAACTACTATCGGGGAGGGGGAGGGGCAGTGAATCAAGTACTTCGGTGGCACCAAACAATCTACAATAATTTAGTGGCTGCATTTTATTTATTTATTTATTGAAATATTGTGAATTTACGTAAGTACATTTAAATTAATAATATCAACAGCAAAATCATATTGGGGTGGCCACAGGGGTGGCCAGAGTTTACACAGGGGTGGCCCTGGCCACCCCTTGAAGGCGCCCCTGGCAAGGTCACAACACACAAAAAAGTGAAATGAATGAGGAGGCATGTGGCCATAACACAATTTAAATCAAGTATTTTACCATACCAAAGTCAAATTTATGCATATAAAATATATTTTCCCAACAACAAAATTGTGGCTAGTGAAAATGGCGAGTGGCTAGTAATGTTGGTAAACTTCTAGCCACAGTGGCTGGTGATAAAAAAAGTTAATATCAAGCCCTGATAATAATAATAATAATAATAATAATAATAATAATAATAATAATAATAATAA
>CAIGQV010016631.1:1873879-1906005 GCA_903798115.1 Danio jaintianensis
ATGTATAAGATGCTCGGACTGGTTATTCAGCAACAAAATCAGATTCATTGATTTTTGGTCCAGAAAGGACCAGACGTGAGGTGACAACACAATTGGGATTTGTCAGTGCTAGTTGTTCGGTGTCGGCTTGGTGTGTACCGGCCTTAACATTTAACTTAACATTGGGCTTGACTGTATTCAGTTATAAATAACAAATTAAATGCAGTTGTTGTTTTTTATTAACTTTAACATATAACTCTATTTCTCACTATTGATTTTATTGCAAAGTACCTGTTATACTTTTTCATGCTTATGCAAATTAATTTGTTTAAAACATTATTTTACTCTTAACATGCATATACAAGAAAAAGTTTTTTTTTGGTTATTATACCTGTTAAAGTAACCTTTTTTTGCAGCTTAGATCAATATCGTGATAATACCGTATATTGTGATAAAAGCTTCAGCAATTAATCGCAACAAGAAAATGAAATGTCGGCAGAAGCCTATTGCAGAACAACAAAACACTCTGTACGTTGATGGTTGGGGCTGACTGGCGCCCAGAGACCAAGAATCAGACTCCAAACAATCCTCAAATCCAGTTAAATCAGCCCATCTCAGTGTCTGAGCGCATTACGCCTCCATATGCTGCCAGGGCTTCTAATGTCCTGCAGGATTACACAGATTTGTGGTGACAGGGCTAATCACGCCAATGCAGAGGAACATTTAGCCCTGCCACCACATAGTCACCACAGAAAGCACTTCCTCCCTGGAGGATTTCAGCAGCAGAGTGGATATGCACTGAATGGGACCATTTGCGGGAAAGCAAGCTGAGTACTCGCTGGCATGTCCGACGCAGGGAACTTCCACTGTCTGAAATGCGTCTCAATAATAAATGAAGAGATGCATTTATTGAGATGAGACGAGAGCATGAGATTCATAATGCTAATCACAGACTGCTTCATCTCGCTTGGGCTCCGCGCTCATCTTGTAATCAGAGCTGGTCTACGCTCAGACCATTTCACATGGCTCTGAAAACAAATCTCCAATAAATCACTCTAATGTCATTTTCAGGGCTGTTAGCAAACCATTTACAGACAATTCAGTAATGCAGGGTGAACGCAAGACTGTTTACGATGCGCTGCTAATGGACAGGATGTCTCGGTCAAATTAGGGAGAGAAAGAAATATCAAGTTTGGCTCCTTTGTTGGGGCCCATGTCTCACATCAATCCTTATTGATTGTCTGATGCTGGAAATATAAACAGCAATGATTGTTTTAAACTTTAAGTCCCTCAACTCTGCTGAAAAGACTAGCATAGACCTGAAAAGCTAGTCAAGCTTATCTGGGACTGTTCAGATATTACGCCAAAAACTGCATGCGCTTCCATCACCAATTGACTATATGCACAGCTAGTGTTTTTCAGCCAATGATGAGCTTCCGGTGAAAGTTTTATGTGACTATTTTCAATTTCATAAGGTTCCTTTTACAGCATAGACTTAAGCATCCATTTGGTTGTTAAAGCGTTAAAAGAGACGAAAGACCGTTTAAAAGCAGGCACCGTCATTAGCAGCAGGCTAGCGCAGAAATTCCATTGAAAATACTGGGGTAAAATTAGTTTACGTATTTGAAAGACATGGTGAATTGAATTTAATGCAGTGCTTCTTGTTTGGTCTGATACCCACTTTATATTGTATCTCAGCCAGGCAGTGAAGATCGTTGTTTTTTAAAGAATTCAGATCTTAAACGCTGCGGTTTTGTATATAATGACAATTAACCGGAAGCCCTGGGGCTGGCTGACTGAAATTAAAAGTTTGTGTGCATATACTCCATTTTAAAGCACTTCTGAGTTTACACTCCCATGGCATCTGTTGCTGCTAAGCCACCATCAGCTGCACTCTCTGAGGAACCACCACTGACAAACCTTTGCTGCAGCTCTGATACAAGTTTTATTTATGGAGAAAATTTAAAAGTGCCGCAGTGTTTGGGTGCTATGTGTTTGTCTGAGGTAATTAGTCCACCGTTATTCCTGAAATGTGTATAAAACATACAAAGTTTAAAGCTGATTGGTTGATTCTTGTCAAATAGTGCATGGTGCACTAGCGGAACTCTGAAAAGTTTACATGTCTTCAACTTGCTGTGCTGTAGCCACATCTAGAAAAAGCAAGTGCATCGCACCATGTGCTAGTTGTGACCACGTTGCCCCCTATAAACTTTTCCATTTTAAATAACAAGTTCCAAACTTGAGTGCACAAAAGACACACTATGTCAGGGGTGTCAAACAGCCCTGCAGAGTTTAGTTCCAACCCTGCTTTAACACATTTACCTGTATGTTTCAAACAAGCCTCAAGGACTTAATTAGTTTGATCAGGTGTGTTTAATTAGGGTTGGAACTAAACTGTGCAGAGGCCCTCCAGGAACTGAGTTTGACACCCGTGCACTATGTGAACAACTCCTTAAACATATGCTTTGAAATCCTGTTTGAACGCTTATTCTCAAGTGCCTTGTTCTATCACTATATTAAACCCTTCTTACTTTATGTAATATTTTCAGCCTTCAATCTGACCCAGTATTAGTTTTGACTCCGACTCGTCCCTCTGCAGTCTTGACTTGACCTCTTTGGGTCTCAATCTTGATACAGACTTGACCCTCTTCTGGTCTCAGTTTTGACTTTGACTCAACCCTCTTCAGGTCTCAATCTTGATATTGACTTGACCCTCTTCTTGACTCAGTTTGGCTCAAAATCTACCCTCTCCTGTCTTGATCTTGACTCTGACTCAAGTGTGCTGTCCAAACTTCCTGGGGCTTTTGATTGGTTAATTTTATGTCTTGTACATGACATGGAATCCAACATATTTTATTTTATTAACGTCTACAGCTACCCTAAACCTACTGCACACAGTAACCTGTTGTGTTTTATCAACGTCTACACCTACCCAAACTCCCATTTTCAAGTAATAATTGTCATAATTGTTATACAGCAAAATAGACATGACACTACTGTATATTGATGTGAACATGCTCAGTAGCCGCATCTGCAACCCTTCTAGCCTTCTACCCACGGCAGAAGTTCTTCCCACTTGAAGGTCCACAGGTTGCAGCAATATATACTTGCTTTTTTTGGTCTCAGTCTTGACTTCACTCCCTGGTCTTGGTTTTGAATCACACTTAACCCTTTACTGGACCTCACTATGACTCAAGCTTGATCATCTTCTGTACTCAACTTGATCTTCTTCAGGTTTCAGTTGTGACTCAAGGTGCTTTTACACTGGCAGATTAGCTCAACATGACAGCTATCATGCGAAAGCACACTGGGGTACCAAACCCGTTTTAGACTTATGCGTGCACTTGTTCAGAAAGTAAAGTAATATGAACATAAGCTTTAGCCAATGATGGCATCATGTAGGAGATGAGGGTTTGGTGATTTGGATACGACTGAAAGTGATCATGCACTGTAATCATGCAGAATAGCAATTAATGGCTTGAATTTAGCTATTTTCCTCATAATAGCACCAAATAAATGATAATACTAATACAGAATTCATAAAAATTTGGAACCACTTGAGGGTGAGTAAATAGTGAGTAAATTTTCATTTTTGGATGAACGATCCCTTCAAATACACCTTATGTACCCTTTGCTCTTGTTGCAGTAGTAACACAAAGCTATCCGTATTTGTAATTACACACTTGAACACATCACATATTTCTGTGTCCTCCCAGGACTACAGAATATATTTACAATCTAACATGGCCCTATTTTTAAAACAGTCACAACATAAGAAACATATAAAAACAAATACATTCTACAGCATTCATAGAACGTACACTCCCAAATCATAACCGGTACTGTATGATACTTGAGCTCAGCTGGAATGCTATAATTAGCATCCAAGTCCTGAATTATCCATGTAATAAATAATGATTCTCTTCCACACAGTAGTCCACTTTAAAGTCATTGTCATCGTTAACAGCCGAAAACAAAAGCAATTTCCATGTGAACAGAACCCGCTCTCAGCCTTGAAGACGGTAATGAGAGGTTTGGTGAAAAAGAAATGAGTCAACTTTCCACAGTAACGCATACAGTAATTAATACTCAGGAGTGAGTCCGCTTGCTGGAAACGCAAACGCCGTGACAACAGCAATGGAAAGTGTTCCTTAATTATTGTCAACTGCGACCACACACACAAAAATCCACATTTGCCTAATGCAACGTGCCTCTAAAAAACGCCGATTCTTAATGCCAACTTGATGTTTTGAAACCCTACATTAGAAAAAACTTTAGGATGATGTTTTTATTTTGTTTTTTAGACATTTTGGTTCCACTTTATTTTCGGTGGCCTTAACTACAATCCACTTTAATCAAAAAATAAATACAATGTACCTACTGTGTTCATAATGTATTGCAGAACACTTCTGGGGCCGGTTGCACCAGCAGTGCGTAAGTTAAAACAGCCTAGTTGTGACTTAAAGGGCCACTAAGTTACAACTTACACACTACTAAATATTTTTCTGTTGCACCACTGACCTTAGTTTAAATGTAACGCTACGTTCCAACTAAATATTTACGGCAGCCTCCCCCCGTGTATAACGGTAGAAAAGAGACTAGAAAAGAGAAACAGCGAGATTAGTTTACATAAAGGAGCTCACGATAATAACTCACAGCCTTATTTTCCTTCCAGATCTCGCATATTTTTCAGTTTGTGAAAGCAGAGTTTAATTTTCTTTCAAGGAATGTTTTGTGTTAATTGTATCCACCAATTAAATCAAGAATTTCTTCATGACTGAGTTTTTCTCCCCGCTCTTTTCTCTTTCATGTGTAGGCTATAAAAAAATTCAAGTTTAATGTTTTAATAACTTTATGTGTATTTTGCGTGCATTCACGGCTCGCGATGCAGGTGTGTGTGTCATCTGTGACTGACTGTAATTTAATGTGCTATAAAAATGTGATTTATAATTTGATTTTCATAGGACAGTTATATATAGATGCATTCGTTGCAGAATTTTAAAGTAGTTTAACAATTTAAATGCTTTTTATTGGATGTTACGTCATTCAATGCGACTACGCATGACTTTACAGAGAGCTTACGACTTAATAACTATGGTTTGCCTTAAGAACATGTGGTGCAACCAAAGTGAGAACAAATTTAGCTACAAACTAGCTAGTAGTTACTAAGCCTCTAGTGTGGACTTTACGTTCCAGTTTAAAAAAGAACTTGCAATCAGCTGGTGCAACCCTACCCCGGTGCTCTTGATCTGTGATACGGGTAGTGTTAGGGACAGGTTTGGTGGCCTGGGTAGGTTTAAGACTGGGTTAAGGTGTAAGGGATATCCAATATGTAACTATAGAAAATAATTAAAGATGCACTGTAAAAAAAAATATGTATATATACTGTAAAATTTACAGTATTACTGGCAATTTTGGTTTACAGCACAATTGCAATTATAAATTTACAGTGCGCTTGTAGATTTTACAGTATTACTGCAGGGTTTCTGCAGGTTTCACTAAGTTAATTTTAAGACTTTTAAAGACGATTATGAATTAAATTTTAGACTCATGAACAGCTAAACGCTAAGGAAGTTTTCAAATGGCCCAAATGGAAAAGATTTTTAATTTTTAATAATACAATAATACATTTAATAATACAACACTAATAATAATAATTTAATAATAACAAAAATTTAATATTTTAGATATTGTGTCAAAACATGTAAGCTCAAGTTGTATACGTATGTTTTTTTCAACATAAACTTTCATTAAAAAAAAAAAGAACAAATGTTTTAAAAGTTTTAAAAACTATAATAAACTAAATGTATGCACAACAATCTGTCCAGGTCAGTGTCCTCAGCAGTAAATACATGGAGAACTTTTAAACAAATGTTATTGCAAGGAAAATAATTCAACCATTAAAGTTTTTCAACCATTCAACCAAAACTTTATAAAATGTTTTATTGAGATGGATTGTTGGTGATTGGATGGATGTTGG
The DNA here is from genome assembly GCA_903798115.1 of Danio jaintianensis. NCBI lineage: Eukaryota > Metazoa > Chordata > Actinopteri > Cypriniformes > Danionidae > Danio > Danio jaintianensis. Next base: position 1,879,839 of record CAIGQV010016631.1, read on the forward strand.
CCACATTGGGTAGCTATACATGAACAAAGGAAAATTAAGACCTGTTTAAAAAAAGATTTAAGACCTACAACAGAATATTTCAGTAAATTTAAGACGTTTTAAGGCCTAAACTATAGAAAATAATTAAAGATGCACTGTAAAAAGTAAAAAAAAAACTTAGGCCTTAGTTTTTGAGATTTTAAGAATTTTTAAGACACCCTGTACTGACAATTTTGGTTTACAGCACAATTGCAATTATTAATTTACAGTGCGCTTGTAGATTTTACAGTATTACTGGCAAAATTTACAAGCGCACTGTAAATCAGCAATTACAACTGTACTGTAAATTGTAATTACTAATTTGCAGTGCGCTTTGAAATTGTACAGTCATACTGCCAACCAAAATTGCCAGTAATACTGTACATTTTACAGCAATTTTTTACAGTGTGTAATTACATGCATGTATAATGAAGTACAAAGTAAAAACATATATTTACACAATAAGTAACAAATGATTACTTACAGTGTAAGTACATTTTAGTTAAGGCCACCTAATATAAAGTGGAACCAGCACTTTTTATAAAAAAATGTTAAGGGTGCAGGATACAAGATATTAGAAAAAAATCGGACATTGCGACAATTTAAATAATTTGCAATATGAATTTAATTTCACGAGATGACTTGAACATCTCTAATTGGAGATATTATTCATGATGCGGTTTGAGTTTTTTGTGAATTTCTTGTTAAAACTGAGGCGCGAGTGAGAGGTTAGTATTTTTACTTCCTGCTATGTGAGAGCCAATGACAGCCAGGCGAGTTTAATGAGCACCATCTGCATATCTCTGAAAGTAATTAGCACTCTCTTTCCACATGATGTCACACCATTAGCATGCATAATGCATGATCCTGGATGTGGTATTTTTAGTGGAGTGTTTTAACCTGCCAGCACGTTCTTTGAGGTGCTTCTATTGGCAGTTCACAAATAAAGCCTACAAACTTTAAAAACAAACTTGTTGTATGGGGATATGTCATGTAATATGTGTAATGATTTTCTTTTATTACAGTACTATGAGAAGTCACCACAGAAAAGCTTAACAAAACAGTACACCAGTTATCATTACATCACTCATTCATTCATCACTTGCTAAAGTATCTGGGTTCACTCATATGCAATTTATGGCACATGTGACATACTTGAAATGGGATAGCAGTGTGCAAATTTGATTAGAAAAGATTTGATTATAAGGACAAACTTTTGGGGGAATAACATGAACCTTTGAATAGTGAATGTGATTACAAAGATGAACAGAATAAATGGTTAAACTAATTGAAAGTCGAGAATTGCTGTCATGGCAACTGCATAAAATAAAGATATTTCATGTCAGTTGAAAAAACTTTAATGTATTTATATTATCAAACGCATTTATATTATTTTATGTTACAATTTTACACCATTTTTAAAGTAATATATAATATATATATATATATATATATATATATATACCAGTCAAAATTTTGGAATCAGTAAGATTTTTTTATGTTTTAAAAGAAGCCAATTCTGCTCACCAAGGATGCATTCATTTGACAAAAATACAGTAACAACTGTTAAATTGTGAAATAATAAAAAACATTTGTTTTTATTATTTAATGTAGTTTTAATTTAATGTAATGTAGTAAATTTCATTTATTCCTGTGATTCAAAGCTGAATTTTCTTCACCATTACTCCAGTCTTCAGTGCCACGTGATCCTTCAGAAATCATTATTATTTGATGATATTATATTATTGATGTTATTATTGGTACAAAAACACTAATTATGATTCTTACAATTACCAGTGCTGATTTTTTTTTGTCTTGCATGTTATCGTGGAAACTGTAATATGTTTTATTTTTCAAAAGAAAGTTAAAAAAAGTCTCCTTTTACATTATAATAGTACAGTATTTTCTTTCACTCTTGAACAATTTATTGTGATAAATTAAAGTGAATACATTTTAATGGTACTTTTTAATTGTATTGTATCAACAACAACGACAAATGTTTCTTCTTGAGCAGTTCATCATACTAGAACATTTGAAGAATTATGACATTGAAGAATAAAATTCAGCTTTAAAACACAAGAAACATTCAATAAAATAATTATTTGCTTATTATTATTTAATATTGCAATAACATTTCACAATTATATAGTAAAACTCTATATCGAAAGTCTTTAAATATTTTATATTTGCTTTTATTTTATTTTGCATTTATGTTTCTCCAAACTTTAGATTCTTCTTATTATTATTTTTGTTATTGTTGTTATTATTCTAAGGTCACAAGTGGTTGTGTAAGCATTTCACTGCATATCATATATATACTCTATATATATATATATATATAATCAATTGAAGACATGTTTTGCCCACATAAGGCATAGTATGGATAACTTCTGAGGTAAGCCAGGCAAACCCTGTTACTTTTAAGTCCTTTCCCTCCAATCACCTGGCTCCATTCCCTCTTTTTTACGATCCAAGTAATTCCACATGGATAAAATCAAAACCTATTCAACAAGCCTATTCTTACTGTTGAATATGTCACATTACTGTAGTACAATAGGCTGTGATTGGTAATAGAAACTGACTTTAAGTTGTTCTGCATCAGAAAATAAATCTACAGGACTGGAAGTCCGAATACACGCCTGAGTTATGTGTTGCCCATGGAAGAACTGAGATATGAGTTGGCAAATGGACAAAAGATATTTTTCAAAACCTGGGATACATTAAGGCTTTTTATTGGTAATGCAGACTTGTAACTCCTTATGGGCTGGATTGGTTTGGCAAGCGCTGAGTTGTGGAGCCAACACACTTCTCTATAATTTATTTATTTATTTATTTTATTTAATCAATATTTTTAAATGCTTTCTGGAAGAAATTGTATTATGTTTTGTCCGACATTCTGTGGATTGTGAAATGGCATTTGCACTCCTTCAGCTCTAGTTAATGTTATTTTTAATTTTATTATGCTAAAAGCAGTTTAAAAAAAACATACAGCTGAAGTCAAAATTATTAGCCCTCATGTGATTTTTTTTTTTTTTCAAATATTTCACAAATGATGTTTAACAAAGCAAGAAATTTTTCACAGTATTTCCTATAATATTTTTTCTTCTCTAGAAAGTCTTATTTGTTTTATTTCGGCTAGAATAAAAGTAGTTTTTAATTGTTTTAAAACCATTTTAATGTCAATATTATTAGCCTCCTTAAGCAATATTTATTTTTGATTGTCTACAGAACAAACCATGGTTATACAATTGCCTAATTACCCGAACTTGCCCAATTACCCTAGTTAAATTGCACTTTAAGCTGAATACTAGTATCTTGAAAAATATCTGGTAAATTATTATGTACTGTCATCATGGCAAAGACAAAAGAAATCAGTTATTAAAACTATTATGTTTATTCATGCATTCATTTTCTTTTGGCTTAGTCCCTTTATTCATCAGGGGTCGCCACAGCGGAATGAACCGCCAACTTATTCAGCATATGTTTTACACAGCGGATACCCTTCCAGCTGCAACCCAGTACTGGGAAACATCCATACACATTTATTCACACACATACACTATGGCCAATTTAACTTATTCAGTTCACCTATAGAAATAATTCTGACTTCAACTGTATATACCTTTCATGGAAGTTGTCGTAAAGTTATGAAACAACACCCATTCTTGCCTTAGGACAATAAAAAAAATTTGATCCACTTTAAATGTTACTACTACTGCAGTTCGTCCTGCATCACATAGTTTTGTATTATTTTACATTTGATCTTTTTTACTTAATAAGTTTTAATATAAGAAGCCAAACCTATCGTATCCTAAAAATAAAAAAAATCCAAAGAAAAACAAAACAGAAACCCGGCGTCAGTGTATCGATTTATTATTGCAGCACACTTCCGTTCACATCCCGTCCCCACCTCAATTAGCTGTGCTTCAACTCTAAGTAGCTCTGACCAGTGTAACCGACTCTAATGCCATGCCTGACCACCCTCGGCCAGCTTTGATGAGAATATGGCACCTTTGGGGAAGGACAGTGAGCTGAGCGATGCAGCTTCATAATTAAAGAAGGATTATCCAATATACGAATTTAACAGAGAGAGAGTGACACAGGCAGACACCTACCTTCACAAGAGAGGCCATGAGAAGTGACCCCTGAGAGGCTGTCCCGACAGACGTTACAGAAGGTGGGGCGAGCATGGGAGCAGGCATACCAGTTGTGCATCCCTGAGAAATGTTCCACATTAAACTGTGCCGTCTAGCAAAGGAGAAGTTAAGACAAATTGGCAGCGCCAGGATAAGACTTTTTTAGAGTCCCTAAAACAAAGGCTACACTTTCAGCTCACATGCAACACGTGTATAATAGCGTGATGTCTACTAGACGCATGCGTCCTGCGTGCAACACCACACCATGACTCTCCCTGACAACAGTTTTCCTCCTGTAACATCTGCGCTCCCGGAATGGCCATCTACAGATGCACACTGATGCAACAGGACAGAGATTTAAGAGGTTCATCAGGGGTTTGACATGTCTTGAATGATAAACAGATTGAATAGGGAGGATTGTGCCCCTAGTTTGGGATGCCGGGGGAGCGCTGGAGCTCTGGGTGTGGTATTGCAGAACACGGGGGCTGAGAGTCTTACATAACCATCTTCATCTCATATCAAAGTGAGCATACAGTCCGCACTTTGAGTTAGTGGCGTGCAACATTTCATTTCAGATGTTAAACTGCAGCGCATGCACACGTGCACAATTAGCTGTGAAATAGAAAGAAGCGAACATAAACAGAAAACAATTTTTTGCATAACGCATCTTGTTAACACTGAGAGAAGAAAGAGAAATCTATCTGAATGAAAGCAGGATTTGAACTGCACAGGACCTGATTGACAACACTTACGGCGGGATTCTAAGGCATGCTTCTCATATTCAGCTTCTAATTTCAAGAAAGTGTGTTTGAGAAACATGCAGAATGCTCAAAGTGCGCCCTTACCTCGTAATGCTCTCTGGACTGAACCGATTTCAGCGAGCTGATCCAGTCCTCCATTTCTTTCCTGTTCTCGGCGCACAGGATAAGCCTTCGAAACGGTGTAATTACCTACAGGGAGACAGAGATCCGGGGAGATGAGAGTGGAGCGTCTCGCCCTCCTGCCTGCCTGACTGCGACTGACAGCGAGATCCCCCCTCCTGCTCTTTAAGACAAGGCTCGGGACAAGCCTCGCCTCCTTCTCTTATCCCCTTTAACGGCCACCTCCACCCCTCAGGTCTTTTCCTCTCGTCTCGTTTCGGATGCTTGAGCGAGATTCGGGCTGACAGGCGAGAGCCCGAGAAAATGCTAAAAGCCTGTTTCATAACAGGGGCAGCCCTCCATGCAAGTCAACCTCTGTGCTTTTAATACTGCTATAATTTATTGATAACACCACCCTTAACATCTCCACATGCCGGCGGTGCTGCCACAGAGGAGCTGTTTTTCACTGCAGCGCGTGCGGTGAGGCAGGCTGTACAGTTAGCAGGGAATTAGAGATTATACCACCTGCACCGAAACAACAGCGCAGATTCCAATGTATGTCATTTGGTCATGTTGGTGACTCTGGGATTGCTACTGTAGCAAACCCATCAGATTTTGGTTTATCTTTGAAACAATGGAATATTGTAATGAAACCTGACATTTTTTGTCCCTTTACCCTTTATGTTTATTTCACCAAACTTTCACACTTCAAATAGTTTATAAAGACATCGCAAAAGTAATCTAAATGAATCAAGTTGTTTCTGATGAGTGTTCTTAAAGAGATAGTTCACTCAAAATGTACAAGTCTGTAATTAATTTCTCACTCTCATGTCCATTAAAACCTGCAAGGCCTTTGTTCATCTTTGAAACCGGTGAACCGGAAGTTGCTAAGACTTTTATTTCAGTACTTCCAACTGAAACAGGTGCTGTGTCCGAAATCGCATGCTTCCATATTATATAGTTCGCTAAAAACAGTATGCGAGCCGAGTAGTTTGTCCGAATTCATAGAATTCGAAAAACAGTATGCGAGAAGTACCCGGATGACCTACTACCTCTGGTGAGATTCTGAAGTGTGCATCTGATGGATGCTACGCTATCCCATTATGCACCGCAAGAGAATTCTTGAATGGGAGTGAAGCGACGCAACTGACGCGGGTAGGTCACGTGACGATGACAAAATGGCGGATGCGGTACGTCCGAGTTCAATTCATACTGCTCACATTCATACTGTATAAAATGCACTTTTCTAACGGTCGAGTAGTACATTTAAATTCAAATGCAGTACCTACTGAGTAATAGGCGATTTCGGACGCAGACAGAATATTGAGCAGGGGGTGGGGCTTTCTTTTTGCGCAACAAACCATAGTAGCAAATAACGAATAAAGAGGGGTGTGGTAAAGAATATTGTAGCTGAAGCCATCAAACTGACATCAGCAGAGAAGGACCGCCACTCCAAATGCAGAAGCAAATTATCCTTTTTTTGATTGAAGATTACCAAAACATTTCTTTTCTTTATTGTATAAACTTGCACAGATTAATTGTTCAACTAAATGATAACAATGTGCTCTAGAAAAAAAGAAAAAAAAGAATCAAAATTAAATAAAATAATGTCTCTAAAATTATGTCAGCGGTAGAATAACCTTTAACTAGCTCAACCCTGGAGATCTACCTTTGTGAGAGTTTAGCCCCAAGCCTGATCAAACACAACAGCTGTGTCCCAAATGGCACACTATACACTACGCCCTTATGCACTACATACTCAACAGCATAGTATATGTATGTAGTGTTGTCCCAAATGGAACACTAATGGTTTTTTACAAAGCGGAAATTCAAACCGTTTCCCAGATGACGTTTGACGGTTGCCAAATTAGTGAAATAAATGAATTATACCTGCCATGAGTATAACTGCATTCACCATCGGGAGTCGGTATAATCACTCTTGTATACACTGTTTGCTTTCACAATCCAAAATAAATAAAGTAATCCAACATCTGTGCCTGAAAGCTCCGCCCCTTCCGCTACGCAGGCAAAGTAGCGGCCGTTGAGTGCGTGAAGTGTCCAACATTCCACACTTAATTTTACCGGTTGAATGAGTGCATCATCTGGGTATTTAAAGTGCACTTATTATTTTTAGAGTTTACAGTGTGAACGCACTTCTTACACTATTTATACTACAAAATGGCATAGAATACTGCATAAGTATGCGATTTGGGACACACCTAACTAAACCAACTAAGTAGGATCTGAAGGAGCACTTGGTAATTAAAGACAGGTGCATTTGATCAAGGTTGCAGCTGAACTCTGCAGGAAGGTAGATCTCCAGGAAAAGCATTGGGCACCCCTGAACTAGATGATTTCTGCTGCTGCGGCTACCAGAGCTGCCTTTTGTTGCCTGAAATCCTGCATGCAACGTTTGGGTGGGTCACCCGTTACACAAAGCCCTGCCCATCTCTGCAAGCGGAACCACAGACATGTACAGAAATGAGCGGAACAGTACGATCTGCTTGGTTGGTAAAAGGCAATGTGCAGATCGATCACAAGGGGGAACTGTGAGTAAAAGTTGCATAGTGTCACTTTAAAAGTCCTTAAATATACCAAGAACATTGTCATTTATTCCACAGTTTCTTCTCTTCAGTGTCAGTGTAGCGCTCTTGTGAATGCGCATGTTCAATTGTCAATTGTGAATATCCTGAATGCACATGTTAAATAAAGTAAATATGTTTGTTTTATTTTGCAGACAAAATTATCTCTCATAGCCTCATAAAATTATGATTGAGCCACTGATGACACATGGACTGTTTTGACAATGTTCTTTGTACCTTTCTCGATGAAACTTTCAATTCAATTCAATTCAATTCAATTCAATTCAATTCATCTTTATTTCTATAGCGCTTTTACAATGTAGATTGTGTCAAAGCAGCTTAACATAGAAGAGTACAGTAAATTGAAACAGTGTCAGTCCAGTTTTCATAGTTTAAGTTCAGTTTAGTTCAGTTCAGTGTGGTTTAATTTTCACTGCTGAAAGTCCAAACACTGAAGAGCAAATCCATCGATGCACAGCTCCACAGGTCCCGAACCATGCAAGCCAGTGGCGACAGCGGCGAGGAACAAACTTCACCAATTGGCGAAAGTGAAGGAAAAAAAACCTCGAGATAAACCAGACTCAGTTGGGCACGACCATTTCTCCTATGGCCAAACGTCTTGTACAGAGCTGCAGTCTAGGCGCCGGAGGCTGGAGAACGCTGGACGTCCATCGTGGAGAATCTGCAGGTGGGAGAGGTCACCGGCTGGTGTACAGGCTGGCCTTTCAGGATAATGCGAAGACTCGTCTGTCACTGGGGTCTTTCAGGACCCTTGCTGTCTATGGAGGATTAGAAAGCTCTCGCATTTCATCCGAAGTATTTTGTGTTCCGAATATAGGTGTTTAAGAGTCAGAAATTAATGACATAAGTTTCATATTTGGGTGAACTGTCCCTTTAAGCGTGTTCTGACTTTATATGATGAAAAGATGAAAAGATTTAGGATAATCAACTAAAAACTGTAAGTTTGTTACACATTTTGGCATTAAACACATTGCTAATATCAGAGAGTAAACTACAAAAACGTGAATTTGGAAAACCGAGATGTCTTCAGCATGCATATTATGTGTTCAGTCTATAGGCATCCACAAGTGCTTTCAACTAAAAACAACAATGTTGGACTGAATGTGCAGAGGTACATAGTGTTTCTTTTCAAAATGATATTGCCTGACTTGCATAATACAGCATGTTCAGTCTTTTTTGTGGATCAGAATGCAGCACCTGAAAATAGTCTCCAGCTAGGTAACTAGGTAACAGTGCTGTGTAATATCATTGCACCTGTTGCAGCCATGGTACAGTAGCAAAGTTCCTTGATTATTACGCCAAAATGACAGCATAGTATCTAGCCATATCAACCTAGAAAATAGCAACTATTCTCTTAAAACACAATGTATTTACAGAAATGCTTTAATTAAATAGGAAAATTATCAAAAATCTAAACATTTTTTGAGCGAGATGCTAATGGTCTAATCCGATTCAATGATTTATGCTAAGCTAAGATAAAAATGCTCCTGCCAGACTCTGAGATTGGCTGAATGATCTAAAAAATGAAATTCACTCAACTGTTTAACTCTAGGGGAGTTGTAAAATAAGCCTACTTCCAAAAAGCAGAGTGAATTTCATTGCTGATTTGAGATCTTGCTTGTGCTATTCTTAAAACTGTTGCATTACAACACTGTTTTAATGTCTGGTTGCTCCTAATCTCTGCATCGACAATGAGCTGGCATCACAGATCCACCTTTAGCACAAGTGTCAGTGTTCTCGCTAATTATAAAGAGCTGAAAAACAAGCTTGTATTCCTGGCTGCGATAATGAGCTCGCATGGAGGCAATAGATAAAACCCATCTGTTCTTTTTATAAACGTCTCAACCATAAGTTTCAGCTCATTTTTGGAAAATCAACCATACCCATCTGGCATGGTGGGGAATGAATCGTCTCTAATTAGGCTCTGCCTAGCTGGCAACTGCAGTTTTCAGAGGTGTGGTTTTACAAACAAACAGCACTATCTGTGTTACACAACGCCATACAATCTCCCTATGAGAAAACACACTCGCTGTGGCTGCGCATGAGTGGATTAGAGGGGAATGTACTGAAGATATCCATTAACAGCAGCAGAGGTGCTGAGAGAAAATTACAAACGCAAGTTATGTGGATGTCAACATTGCAGCTCATTATTTTTTGCCATTTGGACGGTGATTTAAGCTCCTACCAAAGCTTGTTATTTCTTGTTTTTTTCCCAGCTCTGTTTCATCTGAGTTTGATCGGCCCATAACATCCACAAACTCATTAATGACCTCTGTCTTCATGACTTCCTTCTGACTATCTGACAAAGTTGGAAGAACTTTTTTTTATATTGCGGCAAACTAATTTATTCTCATGGTTATTTCTCTTTTTTATTTTATGTTATCAGTATTGTATGATTATTTTTTAGCAATGTTGAAAATCATTTACTCACTCTCAAGCGGTTTTAAACCGTTACGAGTTTCTTTGTTTGAACACAAAACAAGATATTCTGAAGAATGTTGGGGGGGGGGGGGGGGGCAATTTGTAACTTTTGTAACAATTTGTAACTTTTTGATTTAGTGGTTAATTCATATGAATTCATATGATCTCATTCGTACAATTTAGTATGGTTTGCTCATCCCCCACTGAGTTGGGAATGAGTCAGAGTTGGGTGCCACGCCTCCTTTTTAAAATCGTACATTTTCGTATGACTGAACTTGTACAAATTCGTACGAATTGGCCACTAAACTGACAAAACATAAAATAGTTACGTTTCCTCGTGAGATCAGGCTAGAAAAAACACACATTTACATTCATAGTACGAAGAAAAAACACTATGGAAGTCAATGGCTTTTTACCCCCATTATTCTTAAGTGTATCTACTTTTGTGTTCAACAGAATAAAGTCAAAACTCAAACATGCTTGGAACAAGTGAAGGATGAGTAAATGATGGCAGAATTTTCGTTTTTGGGTGAACTATTCCTTTAATAGAGCTATTGTTACAATATTTCCTGCTTTATGATTTTGTTTGACCTCTGATAACATTTTCTTTCTTTCTTTTTTTCCTTTATTCTTTCTTTCTTTCTTTCTTTTTCTTTCTTTCTTTCTTTCTTTCTTTCTTTTTCTTTCTTTCTTTCTTTCTTTCTTCATTACGATATTAACACAGCTGCTAACTAACATATTAACATATTGTTTAACATATTCTATGGAAGTCAATGTTTACAGGTTTCCAACTTGCTTCAAAATATCCTCCTTTGTGTTTAACAGGACAAATAACTCATAAAGGTTATTTAATACATGATATAGTTACAGAATAGTCAAGATTTAAATAGGAAAATTATCAAAACTCTTATTTTTATGCATTTTTGAGCATTATGCTAATGGTCTAATCTGATTCAATGATTTATGCTAAGCTAAAATGCCCCCACCAGACTCGGAGATCTGAACTGTTTAACAAATATTATGGAAGTCAATCGTTACAGGTTTCCAACATATTTCAAAATATCTTCTTTTGTGTTTAACAGGAAAAAGAACCCATTAAGTTTATTTAATACATGATGTAGTTTCAGAATAGTCAAGCTTTAAATAAGAAAATTATCAAAACTCTTGAATTTTTGGAGTGAGATGCTAATGGTCTAATCCAATTCAATGATTTATGCTAAGATAAGCTAAGCTAAAAATGCTCCCACCAGACCCAGAGATCTGAACTGTTTAACAAATACTATGGAAGCCAATGGTTACAGGTTTCCAACTTGTTTCAAAATATTCTCCTTTGTGTTTAACAGAACAAATAACTCATAAAGGTTTAAAACAGGTGAGTAAATGATGACAGAATTTTCATTTCTGGGTGAACTATCCCTTTAAAGGTGACTAATGTGTCCGACTAGATAAGGCCATTTGAAGTAGAGCATCTCTGGCTGCCGTTCAGCCATTTGAGGAGCTTTCTCTACAGGAAAACACTGGAATCTGAGTAAATACCAGCCTGTGCCAGTGCGATTCGCAGCTGCTATGTAAGGCTCCAGTTGTCCTTTACTAGCTTGTAAATGACAAGTGGTCTGCAAGGCATGTTTAGCAGTCCAGTGCAGATCTGTGAAGGGCAGTTGAGTCCGAGAGCTGCGACGAGTGGCTTCATGTTTATTTATATGTTCACCATAGATACTGCAGATCTAAACCACAAGCACGAGACGCTGCATATCTTCTGCAAAAACAAATAAAGAAGTCACACTGTCCAGGCGACGCTGTCAACTGCAGAAAGAGCTGCTGGAATTTTCCAAGGCGTTTATTTTATTACTTACAGAGCTATTGGCTTTCATTTTTAATGGCAAAAACAAAACATACCTATCAATTCCTATGCCCGGCTGTGAAGCAGTAATCACATTAGCATTCATCATTCTCTCTTACACAGTCAAACACGGGCAACTCCCAGTGCTTCTCTGCCAGCCACTTACTCTAAAAGCCTCTTCAAGCTCTCGCGCTGAGGACACGCAACTTCTCCGAGTGATTTCTCTTGTGCTCCATCGCTGAAGTTCATGATTGCATTTAAATGGGGTTTTGGACAAACTGGAGAAAGATTGCAATGTGAGGGTGCCAGTACTGATGCCCTGTCTTTGAAAAATGGGATTTTGGCTTTATGAATAGGCTTTACAAGAAGGGATAGGTCACAATGGTCAACTAGAAACTAGGCGTCCAACAGCTGAATTCTGATAAGAGAAGTCAACTAGTTTAATTCATCTAAATTATTATTTTATTTATTTATTTATTTATTGAAATGTTAGCATAAAGAAGTAAAAATTTTGCACACTACAAAGTGAACTAATACATATATATGCTATTTCAACCCAAACTTGGGTAAAATATGGACAAAACCAACTTAATAAAAAAAAAGCACGTATTAACTGCCACATATCAGGGTTGTTATATGTTTAACTAAAACCCTAAATAAGTGCTAAACTTGTCAAATAAAGTAAAATAATTAAAATAAAAAAATGAAAATAATAAAGTATTTGTTGAATAACAAAAATGATAAAAACTGACATAAAAATGACAAACAGCACAAACTTGAACTAAAACTAAAAGAAAACGAAAAATATGTATCAATTAAAAACAAAAAACAAAAACTTTAGTGGTAAAATAACGAAGTTTGCTAAATCATAAAATAAATGAAAAAACATTAGAAAACAAAATTAAAAAACAAATAAAATAAAATAGAATAAAATCCGCTGCGTAAAACATATGAGGGAATAGTTGGCAACCCCACAGCAGAAAGCCGAAAGAAAGCCAAAGGAAACAGACAAATCCAAAAATATTGAATGATTGAAAATAAAATAAAATAAAATAAAATAAAAAATCTTATCTTAAAAGATCTTTTAAAAAGTTATCTATGTACATCTATCTATTTACTTTTGATGTGATGGAAAAAAAGTCCTACATGCCCCCCGATACTTACAATGTACAAAAATCTGCCACAAATTTTTAACAGTATAAATAGAAAGAGCATAAAAAAAACGTACATTAAATGTACATCAGTGTCCCACAATGGAGCAAGTGAAATAAACAACACAGAAAAACTCACTATCATCGTATCTCATTGATATGGCAATTTTGATATTTTTAAAGTATTAAAAATGTATATGTAAAGAGAATGAATGAATTTAGAAAATGCATATTTGTAATAACATTTATTACAGTAGTTAAATAGTACAATAGTGATTTATTTTACTTTGCATGCGTGTCCATTTATACCCTGTCTAGATGTTTTTGATCACATGCATCTGAATGCATCTCACATACAAACCAGTGATAGAATAGTTCAATGTTAAACATAATTAAATATTTCACTTACACATCATTCATTCATTCATTCATTCATTCATTTTCTTTTCGGCTTAGTCCCTTTATTAATCTGGGGTCGCCACAGCGGAATGAACCGACAACTTATCCAGCATATGTTTTACACAGCGGATGCCCTTCCAGCTGCAACCCATCACTGGAAAACATCCACACACACTCATTCACACGATTACACTACAGCCAATTTAGCTTACCCAATTCACACTTATTACAGCATGAAATTAGATTGTTGGGAATATTTTATCAAGTTTTAGTCCCTTTATTAGTCAGGGGTCACCACAGCAGAATGAACCGCCAACCCATCCAGCACATGTTTTACACAGCGGATGCCCTTCCAGCTGCAACCCATCACTGGGAAACACTTACACATCACTATATGTAATAATTTTTGCTTGTGTATGTTTCTTTATGGACTAATTATCTCACAACAGTCAATGGAGATGCACGGAGAACATCCAGCTAAACCATTTTGTTGGAAAAGCATATACGAAACAACAAATTACACCTGAAAAAGCATCATCGGGCGATAAAGAGTCACTGAAATGCCACACATCTCTCTGAGAAAATGAGACAGTCTCCATTGACTGAGCGACCCGATTGTTGTCTGGGGAAAGTGAAGCCGTTACAGTTCAATACTCAGGAAAGGGCAGCCGAGACAGAGAGAGTTCTGAGAGAGAGCATCCGTCGGAGACAAATGTGCTTTATTTAACGCAGGACTGAGTCTGACCTAATCAATGACACTGATAGAACATTCCAAAGCCGATAGAATAAACCCTCATTGAAGCTCTGGGAGAAAACGCCACTGATTTGATGAAAACTCTTTGGAACACTCCTCACTATCAGATATACTCGCTAATTAATTTAGGTGTAATTGCTATAAAAACACATTTGAATACATTTTAAAAAGTGACGATGAAAAAAACGATGAATTTAACTAAAAAAATATATATACATGAATAAAAAAATCAGCAGAACTATATAGACGCTGTTGTCCTAAATGAATGAACATTACTATTATGCAGTTGTTATTGTTATTATACTGTATTGCCGTTCTTATTATTATTGTTGTCAAGTGACCAGTTATATGACAGCTGATCAAAAACGCAAATCCTTCTAGAGTTAAGAATTAAAATCCTAAGGTAATGAACTTATTTACAAGAAAGTCATATTCTGCGTATAATATACTAATAACTAATAATTAGGGCCAGACAGAATTTGCGGACATTTTTTGCTATTTCTGCGTAGAAGTTTGTTACAAATCTGCGGATTTTTGCGGAATGATTTTGGGAGTTTCGTAACTAAAAACTTGTATTGTACTAAAAAATAATACCTTTTTAACTTTTATTGAATGTTTACAATGCAAATCCTATTAGATACACTTATTTGGTAAACAAAGCAAGTCTCTTATATAATAGATCTACGAAAAGACAGACAATATGACTTTACAAACTGTATTGTAAATAAGTCATATGGACATTTTCATATTAGTCATAAATATTACTGAAATTTATTTAAAATGGACAGTAATTAATCTTGTTCCAAATAATTTGTTGTGATTGTGCAGCACGGTGGCTCAGTGGTTAGCACTGTCGCCTCACAGCAAGAAGGTCGCTGGTTCGAGTCCCGGCTGGGTCCGTTGGCATTTCTGTGTGGAGTTCGCATGTGTTGGCGTGGGTTTCCTCCAGGTGCTCCGGTTTCCCCCACAGTCCAAAGACATGCGGTATAGGTGAACTGAATAAACTAAATTGGCCGTAGTGTATGTGTGTGTATGGATGTTTCCCAGTACTGGGTTGTTGCGTAAAACATATGCTGGAATAGTTGGCGGTTCATTCCGCTGTGGTGACCCCTGATGAATAAAGGGACTTTGCTGAAGGAAAATAAATGAATGAATGAATGAATGAATGAATGAATGAATGAATGAATAAATAAATATAAATTGACACACATTTACACAAGTAAATAAAAAGATTCAATGATGGGCTAAAAATCTGCGGAAATCTGCAGTTTTCTGCGTGTGCAGATTCTGTGTGACCTTACTAATAATATAATAAGACTTTTATTTCAGTATGATGACGTATTTCCAACTGAAATGTAATATTGCTTTTCAATGGAATGGGATAAGCTTCCACCTCACATTAGACACGCTCCAACTTTACTTGTTTTTTAAAAACCTTCTGAAATTGCATCTTTGTCCTTTAGCATTTGAGTCTATTTATGTGCTGTGTGATTTGTTATTTTAATTGTATTGATTGTGTTCAGCACTTTGGGCAATGCTGTGTTGTAAAAATGAGCTATATAAATACTACTGCTGCTGCTGAGAAGGGGGCGGGGTTTTATTTTGTGCTCCTCCTCTCATCTTTGGTTGGAGGGGTGTGGCTAAGCATATTTCACCCAAACTGTCCTCAGTGTAGGACTGCCATTACAGAGTGGAAGCAAATAGTTAAGATATTGATTAAAGATGACCACAACAGTTTTTTTGTTTTTGTTAACAATGTGTGCTAGCGAAATACATACTGTAAATTTTGATTTCTTGCAGACTTTAAATTGATCAAAACAACAAGTTTTATTCATTTTCCTTCAGCTTAGTCCCTTATTTATTAGGAGTCACCACAGCGGAATGAACCGCCAACTATTCCGGCATATGTTTTACGCAGCCCAAAACAACAAGATAGACATTTCAAACATTAAACAATGTTTATGGGCTTAAATATATATTAAAAGTAATTTAAAGAGGACCTATTATGCAAAAATCACTTTTATAAGGGGTTTAAACACATTGTGTGGCAACAGTGTGTGAATATAGCCAGTCTCTAATGGTAAAAAATCATTAATTCTATTTTTTAGTAGAATTTTTTGTTTTAACTTCATAAAAACAGTCTGTAGAAACACTTTGATCAACATTCTCCCTTTGTATGTGTCATCAGATGGGGAAAGTCCCACCCATTAGTGACGATTTCTCCCTCATTAGCATAAACAGCCCTAAGTGAGAAGCAGCCGTCCGCCATTAGAGTTTTGAATCTGCCGCCATGGTGACACATAGGCGTTTATAGCTCCACCTCCTTTTGAAAAGAGTTCTGGGAGCACAATCTCATTTGAATTTAAAGCGACAGTCATCAAAATGGCACAATTTGGATCAAAAACCAAAAGGGGCAGTTTCAAAGAGTTATAATTATCTGTGAGACATTTTGAGCTGAAACTTCACATACACACTCTAGGGACATTTTACATCCTGTAAAAGGGGGCATAATAGGTCCCCTTTAAATTGTAATAAAAGCCATACTATTATATATTTATCCAGCTCTATGACCCTTATTACATATTAAAAACTCTTGCTCCTACCAGGTTACCTATTAACTATACACCCTATAGGGAATCCATCATCTGTGTCAGTTAGCGGTGTTTTCATACCACAAGAAAGACATACTGCATTTAATTAAAGCACTCCCTCTACGTACCCCTTGAAGTCTACATTATTTCACATTAGTGAGAGCCTGCGGATTCCCTCTGGACAAAATTGATTATAATTTCATTAGATCCAGCTCCGTCTATTTATGGGCTTTAATCTCAGGCATGTCAGGCCTATTTTTCTTACAGAAGATCATTAGAGGTGCATCAACAAAGTGATTTCATGATAAAATTTCCAATAGCAAACTGGTTTTATCATGACGGATTTCATTATCGTTGTTCCTGTATTGATCGCGCATGACGTTTTAAGGTAATTCATTTTTAAAAGACTGACATTAGTCAGGACAATGAACATCTGAACAACTGAGTCAAAATGTGACAAAACAGCAACAAGACCAAATTAATTTCCATCTAGGACACTTTAAACATTTTTTAGTACTGTACCGATTATAAAGATTACACAGAATAATCATTAAGATTATAAAAAAAGAGTATACACACATAAAAAAGGTTCATTAGCAGTTGAGGTGCTATTTAGCACTTCTAAGTGGTTCTTTGGCTCGTAATCATATGGAACCAATTTAAGTGCTATATAGCAACAGTGTTTGTTCTTTAGTTATTCTCTAGGGTGGTTAAGGTACTGTGTCTTTAAAGCTATAGGTGCAACCTGATTTCACCAAGTAGGACATGTTTCTGGATTAACATCTATGTTGATCCTGGAACAACATCCCAATCAGCCAATCAGAATTAAGGGATACGTTTACCGTTTATGATAAGTTTAGGCTTACGGTTAGGTTTATGCACTTCTACATGATTATTATCCAACTATTATTCCCCTCTGATTTTGGGAATAATTTACAGTTACGGTTGGGTTTAGGGGTAGGAAATGGGTATACATATTTGAACAAAAATGATGTTCCAGAATCAACATAGATGTTAATCCAGGATCGCATTTTGGCAAAATCATGCCATGCCTATATAGCACTTGAAATGGTTCCTCTATGATTACGAGCCAAATAACAACTTTTAGTGCTATTTAGCACTTTTTTAAAACCACACAGTGATAAACAGAACCACTTTAAGTGTTCTTAAAGTACCGGTATCTGTCATGGTTCTCCAGCGGTTCTTTGGAGTGTTTAAGGTGATATATA
This sequence comes from Danio jaintianensis, assembly GCA_903798115.1. Lineage (NCBI taxonomy): Eukaryota > Metazoa > Chordata > Actinopteri > Cypriniformes > Danionidae > Danio > Danio jaintianensis. The sequence goes on from CAIGQV010016631.1 coordinate 1,897,841, forward strand.
GCACTGTATACAGTTAAAGTCTGAATTATTAGCCATCCAAAATTATTTCCCCCCTGTATATTTTTTCCCTAATTTCTATTTAACCAAGAGAATATATTTTTTTTCAACACATTTCTAAACATAATAGTTTAATAACTCATTTCTAATAATTTATTTCTAATATTTTATCTTTGCCCTGATGACAGTTCATAATATTTTACTAGATATTTTTCAAGATATGGCTTAAAGTGACATTTAAAGGCTTAACTAGGTTAATTAGGTTAATTAGGCAAGTTATGGTAATTTTGCAAGTTTTTAATTAGACAAGTCATTGCATAACGATGATTTGTTCTGTAGACAATCCAAAAATATATATATATTGCTTAAGGGGGCTAATAATATTGACCGTGGAATGGTTTTAAAAGAATTAAAAACTGCTTTTATTCTAGCCGAAATAAAACAAATAAGACTTTCTCCAGAAGAAAAAATATCATAGGAAATACTGTGAAAAATTCCTTCCTCTGTTAAACATTATTTGGGAAATATTTGACAAAGAAAAAAATTAATAGGAGGGCTAATCATTTTGACTTCAACTGTAAGTGCTACGTATCACTAAAACTGGTTCTTTGGCTTGCAATCATAGGGGAACCACTTTAAGAGCTATTTAGCAGCGTTATTTTATATATAGCATAGCACCTTAACCACTCCAAAGAACTGCTGGACAACCATTACAGGCTCTTTATAGGTTCTACTGTATATAGCACTTAACTTGATTGTAAGCCAAACAACTGCTGAAGAATCTTTTTTAAAGTGTGTATAGAAAGAACATAAAATATCATTTTAAATAAAATACTAATTAAAAATACATAAAAAAAACAGCATTTTGATAACATTACAAAATATTTCTATTTCAAATAAACATTGTCTTGTTGAGCATTCTATTAATCAAAGCAGAATAAAGGTCCACTAAATATAAAGCAAATATAAAATGTCCACAAAATATAAACAACGCTGTTTTCAATCAATCACTCCATTAGTTAAAATCAACTGTTGAGGGCAAAATATGACAAAATGTTTGAGAAACAAAAAACGGTGACAAGTATTTAATATGCAGCCTTTCCACATGCATATTTTAATCTGAAATCATGATAATTTTTTTGTTGTCAAGTGCCCACATGCAAACATAGAAAATGGCATACACTCACAATTCCCTACCAGTTCTCCATAACAGAAACCTGAAACTGCAGCATTGAAACTTAGCAGCACAAACGCGAAATGACAAATCCATTTGTGTGCACTGCATCCTCTTAAAAGCTAATGGAATCTTTCTCTCAAGAACAAGCGTTAAAAAAATTAAAAATGCACCCGCTGCTGCTGGATGGTTTGCCTGGCTCACGTGTAGCTCAAGGTGCATCGTCTTTCCTTTCCTCCTACAAGCTTAAAAACCAACGCCAGTGTTAAAAACAACAAAAAAACAGCTCCCAATCTAAAGTCAAGTTTCCATTGGGCACACAAGCAGATGTCAAGCGGCAGCATCAAACAAACACCCATTGGAACACAGCCTTCATGCATCTGCCATATGTGTGTAGCTCACTCACCAGCGATCCGCTCTTGACTGCACTGAAATCTGCTGGAATCGTGAGCTGATGCCTGTGTGTATGTGTAAGTGTGTGTTACGGCTGGTTTCTCCAGCTCTCTCACCCTCCCCAACTGCTGCAGACCCTCAAGGAACAGCCCACCGGAGACACATGCAATGTCACATGCGCCGCCACACTGAGCGCTTCCACATGGCCAAACACATTTCCACATACAGACACGACTCCTGCATTCCGTCTTAAAGAAGTGGCTTGTATTTGTTGCCGTTCTCCATTACAATTCTCTCTCCGGACCACTGGTCAAGTGGAGCAGAAGCGAGTCATTAGCGTTCAGCTCTTTCCATCATTCCCTAATGCAGTATCTCTCGCTCCTCCTCTGTTGGGTTCGGACTGCTGTGTTTGTGAGTGACATCACTCTGAGGATTTCCTTTTGTTCTGCAGACAGATCACTTCTGTCTCTCTCGCTCTCAGATACACACTGTGCGGAGCTATTTTTAGCAACAGAGAAAAAAAACACAGCACGACTACAAAGCAGTAGGTTGCTGCATTGAGAAAAATACAGCAAAAAAAAAAAAAAAAAATGGAGCCCAAAGTGGCTACATGTTATGTAAGGAAAATCATCATTTCAGCTATGAGACTTTAGGTTGCATACTCATGTTCAGGTTTTTCTTTTTCAGAATCGACTGAGAAACCTCGCAACAATGTCATAAGCTCAGAACTGTGATGGAGATACTGTACAAAAATCGATTGGATTTTAAAAAGACTGTAATGAAAAGGGGTTTCAACATGAACATAATTTTCATTTTTTAAGACCAAATTTTTCAAGTAATTCACAAGGAGATTATTTCATGTTTCATTTGGGACTATTTTATTCCTATTTTATTTGACCAGATATATAAAATATAAATAAATGACCAAATTTACCAAAAAATAAAATAAAATAGTCACTTTATTTTAACGTATAATTCTCACTATATAAATAAACCATTCACTTGGACGTTTGCCTCAATTAACATTATTAAGGTAGTAGGTATGTTTAGATATTAGGTAGGATTAGGGAAGTAGATTAGGATCATGCAGAACATCTACTTTTTGTGTAAATTAACAGCCAATATCCTAATAATAGGCAGGTAATAATCCACCAGTTAACAGTCAGAATTGTTATTTAAAAAAAAGTGGTATAATATAATATAATATAATATAATATAATATAATATAATATAATATAATATAATATAATATAATATAATCTTAAAGGGACTAAGCCGAAAAGAAAATGAATGAATGAATACTGTACATTATCATTATTTCTGTGCTACAATAAGTCAAACTGTCATGAAAGTACAGTTTATAGGTTTATAGTTTCTGTAGTAGTGATCAAAATATAGACAAATGCCTTTTTAATGTAACTTAAAATGAAAGTTTTATAAATTACATAATTAGTAACTGTTTTAAATGTATCTGTGATTGAATAATTGGTTAATAATAAAAACAAATAGAGATACATTCAGTAGCAGTCTTTATGATAAACAAGTCATTGAAACCAATTGTAAAATAAAAACAATATTTAGTTCAAATTCAAATAGTTCAAATTTAGTTCAATTCAAATTTAGTTCAAATAGTTTTTTTTTTTTTATATATATTTAAAGGAATAGTTCACCCAAAATTGAAGAATGATTCACTACTACTCACCCTTAAGTGGTTTCAAACCTTTCTTTCTTCTGTTGAACCCAAAAGAAGATATTTTGAAGAAAGCTGAAAACCTGTAACCATTGACTTCCATGGTAGGAAAAACAAATACTAAGGAAGTCAATGGTTACCGGTTTCCAGCTTTCTGCAAAATATCTTCTTTTGTGTTTAACAGAAAAAGAAACTCATAAAGGTTTTGAACAAGTGAATGGTGAGTAAATGATGACAGAATTTTCATTTTTGTGTGAACTATCCCTTTAACATTTTTTTTTCAGAACCTGTAGTAAATAGTGTTATTTTGATCTCTATAAAAAAATGAGTACAATTAAGAGTTTATATATACAAAGATTTTCAGATTTATTACAAACTATTCTCAAATTTGTTCTCAATTGATCTTCAATCACGAATCTTCTCAACATAACCAAATGATCCAAGCTATTACAGTATATCGTTAGCAATTTGTGACGATTTTCATTTTTCTTACACAATTTAAAAAACACTTCTGTTGCTACTTTAATGAACCATTACAGAAAACTCAATGAAGTCTTTTGTGACATAAAAGAGCAACACAATTCTCCTCTGGGTAAACCTTCAAGAGCCTCATGAGGACAATTAACCACTGGTGACAAAAATGGTCTCCTTAAAGTGAAGTGTGTGTCCTCACTACACCACAGTGTCACAAAAAAAACCCCAGATTTGAGTGACTCAGAAGTGTGTAATGCATTTTCTGAAATCAGCAGATCTTCTGAACATCAGCAGAACAAGAACATATACTAAAACATGGGCCTCTCAATAATTGATTTGTATAATGAGCATATGCTGTTTTTCCTGGCAGTGGGGGGATTATTTTTTTAAAGGGGGAAAAAAAGCATTTGTTGAAGGAGGTGGAGAGGAGCAGTTACTTCAGAGCACGTGCGTTCCACACGCGTTCACACTGTTAAACAATATGCCAGCCATCAAATCATCCACAACATGCTCAGTGGAGCACTAACATGTTACTAAAAATAAGCTATGTTTCTCCTTGGAGCTTTCTTAGTCCTCCACTGTTTCTTTTTATAGCTGTGCCTGGGGAGCCGGCCTACGGTTTTTAGAAGGACACGACCACAATCGCTGATCCTCCAACCATTTGATCTCAGCGGATGACGCTTGTTTACTCGCTCATGAAAACGCACAGATGTTATAGAATGGAAAAGCATGACTGTAAGGCCCTGAGGCAACATTTGTACATTTTACAGTGAATAAGTAACTTTCATTGATAACATTTGGAGCGTTTATACATTTACAGGCTCAAAAATGGAAGTCATTTGGATTAAATGTTAAAGTGATGAGCACTATAAGGAAATGTTACTTTTTTTAACTGAAGTGGTGGAGAGGTTTATTTTAGCTAGAAGGAGCGAGTGAGATATCTTTATGCCATCACAGTAGCCTAGTTTGCTCCAGTGAATGAAATATAGACTAAATTATAATTATACTCGACATCAGAGATGTATTTATAGTAGGGGTTGAACAACTTTAGATTTTTGGAAGTCGACTTTTATGTTATCATATGTTATCATAAGTCGACTAGTCGCTGGTGACGTCATCAATAAAAGACGCAAATGTTTTGCAACATGCCACAATTTGTGATTTATTTGCAGGAAATATATACACATGCTGTTTGACAGCTCATAACACGTTACAAAAACAATGCAACATTACCAATAAATTTTAGTGGAAAACAAATGCATTGTCAACACTTTCATGTTGTTAATAATGCAATATTAGCACCCGGGCTAATTTTACTGCTAAATAAATGCAGTCAACACATTGATCACTGCAGGTTCTAGTAAGAATGTAATAACAGATATTTTAGTGCAAAAGTAATGCATACGTCGCCAGCACACAGATTCATGTGAAGTTATTGCATAACAACGTAACACACGAAAGACAAAGGCTATAAAGTTAAGCCTTATTACACTGTCAGAGTCCTGCTCGGACGCATACTTTACCGCTATGTTGGTGCGTGCTAGAAAACTGTTCAAAATCCTGCTCAAGCTGGGCGTTTTTCACAGTTACTGGCTCGTCTTGGTTATCAGATGTCTCCTCGATGCACATCTTCACCGCGTTCACCTGAGATGCTGAAGTTTGCCACACCTCCGGCAGCTGCGCACTACATGGTTTCAGTGCGATTCACGATTCATTCACAAAATATGTCAGCATCTACGCTTCGCAGAGGACAACAGCCAATCACATGACTTTTCCAGGGTTGTGTGCACGTGATTGGCTAGGATCTGCTCTAGGGTATTTGCATGGAGCGACCTAACTGCATCTGTTTGACAATTTAAAGTTCACTCAAAGTTCACATGAAACTTTGACGCTGACATAAGAAAAATAACACTTTAAAAATTACTTTAAATAATCCGAGGGCAGGGCATCACAGTGGCACAGTGGGTAGCACGATTGCCTCACAGTTCTGCTGGTTCTCTACTGCTGGTTCGAGCCTCGGCTGGGTCAGTTGGCATTTCTGTGTGGAGTTTGCATGTTCTCCCTGTGATCGCGTGGGTTTCCTCCGGGTGCTCCCGGATTCCCAATAGGTGAATTGGGTAAGTTAAATTGTCCGTAATGTATGTGTGTGGATGAGTGTGTATGGATGTTTCCCAGTGATGGGTTGCAGCTGAAAGGGCATCCGCTACACAAAACATGCTGGATAAGCTGGCGGTTCATTCTGGCGACCCCAGATTTATAAAGTGACTAAGCTAAAAAGAAATGAATAAATGAATGAATGAATCCGAGGGCAGTTTCATTCAGTGAACCACCTTCGTGTGTAAAACTGCCATGTAGTTCAGGTCAAACCACGTGATATGCGCAGCGCGACTAGTCGACGTGAATCAAAAAGCATCACGGCACTAGCATCAGTCTGTTCAACCCCTATAAACTTATAGTTGTATTTTCAAGCTTTTACGTATGTGAAACACAGGCAGTGATTACTATGAACCTCTGCATGAACAGATGAGTCTTATGAAGTATGTTAGCGTCTTTTTAGTCCATAAGAATAACAATAAGAGCAAAGTGATATGACACCATGCATAAATGTGCATTAAACAGTTATACTGAACAGTTTACATGTATCTGTTGCCTCATTACAAACATACATGGCAAATTTCACAATATACACGTTAAAGTAATAAAAGATACATTTAAACAGACGTCTTTGGCACTGAATACATTTATAATCTCTATATCCTACATGTGCTGTAGGTGAATTGGGTAAGCTAAATTGTCCGTAGTGTATGTGTGTACGTCCTGGTACTCCAGGTTGGGGGTTGAGCGTTGGGCTAATAACCCACCTCATAAAAACGAGATGTTATGAAACACCAATATGGTGCGGCTAAATACTAACTTCGATATAAATGGCCCCTGGGAGTAAGTAAGTAAGTATATTTTGCATTTTGTGTTCTGTTCATGTGTCTGTTGCCTCATTACAAACATAATGTACGTGGCAAATTTCACAATATACATGTTAAAGTAATAAAAGATACATTTAAATAGATGTCTTTGGCACTGAATACATTTATAATCTCTATATCCTGCATTTTGTGTTCTGTTTATGAAACACAGGCAGTGATTAATATCAACCTCTGCATAAACAGATGAGTCTTATGAAGTATGTTACCGTCCTTTCAGTCCAGAAGAACGACAGTAAGAGCTGAGTGATATCACACCATGCATAAGCATGAATTAAACACTTATATTCAGCAGTTTACATGTGTCTGTTGCCTCATTACAAACATACAAACATTAAAGTAATACAAGATACATTTAAATAGACGTCTTTGGCATTGAATACATTTTTAATCTGTATATCCTGCTTTTTGTGTTCTGACAAGCTGTAAACACTCCGTGGTCATGCATGGCTGCCTGCTTCACAAAAACTGCTCTTTTAGTCTTCTTTAAAGCCCGTCTCGTTTTCAAAATAAAAGTCCCACATATGTAGTAAATATACTGCATAATCAAATGCTGCTGAGGTGTGCATATTAATGATCCCATTTGGACCATCCCAGTTGGTTTTTTGTTCCTATTGGCCTTTTTTTTACTAGTATTTTACACTTTTACACTGGGATTTACATGAAAATGAGAAAACAATCCTGTTTGAGGCACCTTTAATAGCCATAAATAAATAAATAATCACAATAGTGTTCACAAATTCACAATAGTGTAGTCCATAAGATGGAAAAATATATGAGAGTCAGAGGAAAGATGGATTTAACTCCTGCCAATGCTGTTTTAGAAACATATGTAGCAGTGTTTTTATTTTTGTTTTATGTAAACATTATATTTACACTATATATTTACACTATTTATCACACTACAGTTTTCATTTTTGATGGAATGTTTACATGAAAATATATTTTTTTATTACTAATATTTGGACCATTTTCATATTTCCAGGATCTTTATTTAGTGGTAACACTTTACAATACAGGACTTGTAGATAATATTAATGAATGTATTTACTAACATGAACAAACAATGAGCAAACCATTTAAAGTTAAAATCCGAAATTTTGTTTGTTAACGTTAGTTAATGTACTTTGAGTTAACAAAAATTAACAATGAACAACTGTATTTTCATTAACTGATGTTAACAAAGATTAATAAATATTACTTTAAATGCACATTGTTCATTGTGAGAGAGAAATTGATTACAATACAAATCGATTAGAATATAATATAAATGTGATAAACTTTAGGCCAATAATGATGACAAGCTCTGCAAATTTGCAATCAATATGGATTAATCTGACAGCTAGGGCTGGGTGTTTTTTTTTTTTTTTTTGCTTTCAATGAATTTTAATGTAGTGTTTAGCCACAAAAATATATAATATAATATAATATAATATAATATAATATAATATAATATAAT
>CAIGQV010016631.1:1914961-1975285 GCA_903798115.1 Danio jaintianensis
AGGACAAGATAACTAGGACTGAGAAATCATGAAGACATATAACGAACAAGCAAAGACAAGACGGGTGCAGGGTATATTTAAAGTCCAACAAATCAGTGGTGAACGGGATGCAGCTGCGGAAGTGATCAGTGTAAGTGATGACCGGGTGTGTGTAACGGAATGCTGGGAAATGTAGTTGTAGTAGTTCACCAGCGATCTCTAGAGTCCCAGATCGCTGGTGATCATGACAAAACCACGTTCATGAGGGTGTCCTGGTACATATTCATCATTTTCAGAATATGTCTTTCTGAAGAAGAAATAAAGTGTTGTTTGAACTGCTGCATATAGTGCAGAGATTACATTGAAACTTCTGTTTGTTTTTACTTCATTTTTACAAACCAGTGTTGTTTATTTAAGGTGCCGATCAAGTTACTCTCAGATATTTACATAGTAGGTACGTGGCTAAGGTATGTTCAATAATAATAAAAAAAAGTTTATATGCTCATTTATAAACACAGGAATTATCCCTAGAATGAACAGTCATTAATATTAATGAGCTCTGCTTTGACGTAAAGCAGCTTATGTCAGTGCTTGTTCTCTCTCTGTCTCTCTCTCTCTCACACACACACACACACACATGCAAAATAATCATAATATTTAAGCTTTAATGTATATGAAAACAAAGGCGGTACTTAATATCAACCTCTTCATTTAAACAAGTATTTTTGACATTTATTGGATCCTTTCACTCAAGAAAAATGACAGTAGGAGCTGAGAGATATGACACGATGAATAAACATGCATTAAACACTCAGCAGTCAACATGTGTTCGTTGCCTCAAATCTGTATATCCCACACTTTGTTTTTTTGACAAGCTGTGAAGATGCATGGCTGCCTGAAAACTGATGCCTTTTACTCTGCCTGCCTTTTTCAAAATAAGAGTCCCATATACATAGTATGTTTAAAACATAGTATGTTTAATGCAAGCTTTGATAAACTTAAAAATAAGGAGGGGGAAATCAATGTTGTAATCTCACTAGGAAACTTTGTGGCCAATCAAACACTGCTGGTGTGTGCAAATTAATGATCCCATGTGGATCACCAGAGTTGGTGTTTTGCTCTGATTGCCTTGTTTTTTACAATGGTTTTGAGGCTCACAGTATGCTATGTCCATGTACTTAACTCTTGTCTTTCAACTATGCCCAGTTATATCCAGATTTTCATTTTACGGCACCTTTAAAACCCAAGGTTGATATTTTTCACCAACATTATTTTTTATAAATCACATCGATTCAGCTGAAATGTAATTAGTCGAATGTGAATATTTAATCCAGTACTGAACAATGTCAATAAAAATTGTCTTAACTGCACTAGACTACTAAATGTTTGTTTACTGGACTCATTCATACATTCATAAATTTTCCTTCGGCTTAGTCCCTTTATTCAACAGGGGTCGCCACAGCGGAATGAACCGCCAACTTATCCAGCATATGTTTTACACAGCGGATGCCCTTCAGCTGCAACCCAGTACCGGGAAACATCCATACACACTTATCCACACACATACACTACGGCCAATTTACTTTATTCAATTCACCTATACTGCATGTCTTTGGACTGTGGGGGAAACCGGAGCACCCGAAGGAAACCCACGCCAACCCGGGGAGAACATGCAAACTCCACACAGAAATGCCAGAACTCGAACCAGCGACCTTCTTGCTGTGAGGCAACAGTGCTAACCACTGAGCCACCGTGTCACCCTGTTTACTGAACTATCACCCTTTTTTCCCAGGCAGCCAATCAGAATCCAAATTCTTTTTTGACACTAACTGACTTGGTGTGACAGATCGCCAATTAGGCGCCTCATTTCAAACAGAACTAGAGTGTGAATGAACTTGGTCATTTTTCTTGGCTACAATTTTATTGTACAAAACTGCATGTCAGGTTATTAAGCACACAAAACCAAACATAGTGATAAAAATAAAAATGTACTCAATATTTTGGTATTAGGAACTATTTGACCCACTGTTTGTGTATACTATGCTAGCTTAACAATATGCTAAGCCAAAAATCACTGAAACCAATTGCTTCATGTGAAGAGTCCTATGTGTATGTATTTTATCATATTCTTTGCAAAGGGATAAATGCAAAGTTCAAACTAAGTTAGAAACAGCATTATTGTGTGTTCAAATTTAGAAGCTAGCAGCTTAAAGTAAAAGCCAAGTTAACCTTTCATTGACACCGATAAATGAAAGGTATGTTTCTCTTTTGTCGAATGGAAAAGTTCCCTCTTTCTGTCATTTCCTGTGGATATACTCATAGCAGAGCTGAGTGACATGAAACAGACTGTGACATAAAACAATCCTCTGTCCAACTAGCTAGTCAAGCAAGGTAAATTATAGCTTTAAATATGAGCGGTTCCTGCACAATACACCATCCAATTATATCCCAGCAACGTAAACAATGTTATAAGGTACCAAACAAAGCGGCGGCATGTGAGACTTGACATAAGTGTAAAGGAAGCAGAATTTGAAACTAGATATTAGCTCTGGATGTCCACAGGGACAGGTGCATAGTGCCAGAGGAAGGAACAGGAAGTCTTGCCAAGATCAAGTGTGCTTCAACACCCATTTCATGCTGAAGAGCGGAAGACAAGGTAAATGCAAGACAAGAAGCCCATTACTCAAAGGACCCTCTGCTGCAGACGGAGATATTTGGTGACCCTTTTGGCTGTTTTAGAAATAACCCTAAACTCAAGATGTATTCAATGAAAAAAAAAGTAAAATAAAGAATAAAATAAACACTTATAGTCAAAATTATACTGTTTAGTTTTTTAGATTAGATTAAATTAAATTAAGAAAATTGAATAATCAGCTAACTAAATTATTATCATTTTAATGACATAAATTTGAATTTGGCAGATTTTGTCTTTTAACTGCGCTAATGAAATAAATGCTCATTCCCAGCACTTATGTACATAGATATATATAATATAATATAATCCAGTGACACGTTGGTTGTGGAAATTTGGGCTGCACAATATATCGTTTTAGCATCGATATCGCAATGTTCGAATCCGCAATAGTCACATCGCAAAGATATGCAATGTTGAGTCTGACTTATAGTTGAGGAGGAGCTACAGAATTGTATTTAATCACTGTATTTATATAGAATTTATATGATTTATGCACAAAATAGTTACTGTTAAGGGCTGCATGGTGGCGGAGTGGGTAGCACGTTCGCCTCACAGCAAGAAGGTCGCTGGTTCGAGCCTCGGCTGGGTCAGTTGGCATTTCTGTGTTCGCGTGGGTTTCCTCCGGGTGCTCCGGTTTCCCCCACAAGTCCAAAAACATGCTGTATAGGTGAATTGGGTAAGCTAAATTGTCCATAGTGTATGTGTGTGAATGAGTGTGTATGGATGTTTCCCATTGATGGGTTGCAGCTGGAAGGGCATCCGCTGCGTAAAACATATGCTGGATAAGTTGGCGATTCATTCCGCTGTGGCAACCCCAGATTAATAAAGGGACTAAGCCGAAAAGAAAATGAATGAATGAATAGTTACTGTTACTTACATAGAATTTTTGTCTTGTTTGTAGTCCAAATATCTACATTTCAAAGCGAAAACAAGGAAAAACTCTTTATTTCTTCTGACGGTGAAAACAAAACACTATTTTTACCTGCTCTAAGAATTTTTGGATATTTGGATTAGAAACTAACAAAGCAAGAAAAGCATTTTTTGCATTGTGATTTTTTTTTTATTTCTGCACCTGAATACTGTTAGACTCCTGGAAAAACCTATTCAAACTATCTTGTAAAACTGTATTCATATCACAATATTTATTGCAGAAATAGAAAATATCACAATATCAGATTTTTCCAATATCGTGCAGCCCTAGTGGAAATCATCAGTAGCTTGATAAACCACATTATTGGTGAAGCGATCATTTGTTTAAAATTGATATGATTTAAATAAGTTAAATATGATTACAATGCAGTTAAAGACTAAATCAAAACAAGACAATTATAATACAGCTTAATTTTTTTCATACATGAAACCAACCACTTAAATTTTATTCCATAACAAACAATAATTTGTATTTTTTTTAATCAGGAACATTTAGAACAAGTAATATTTGATGGGATTTAAATCTCTATAAAGGATTACCTGGAATGAAAAAAAAGCCCCAAACTGCTAATTAATTGCAATTTTTCATATAATATTTGCTGCTATACTTTAAAACACCAGGTTGCTAGGAAAGTACTAATAACGTATAATATAGTCACATTTAGCATGATAAATATATTTTAATAAGTACAGTTCAAAGTGGCGATGGAGCCATTATTTTTAAAGTTATTCAAAGCATTAAGGTAAACACTTTACTTCCATTTAATATGTTTTCTAGGAATATATATCCTTAATATGTGCATTTCTGATCACCATCAATGCTAACTGTTATGGTTCAGCGTGTTGTGCAGGAACAATAAATAAGGCGAGGATCCAAACGCAGTATAAATCATTTATTAACAAAATTAAAGCAAAAGTAAAACAAACAGAAAACACACAGATGCCATAGAAGTAACTTAAAACAACAGACAACAAGAGGCAAACACAAAAACAATTCAATGTGAAAAAAAAGTGCTTTTAACCAGACAATTAAAAGAAGATCTTATTTTAGAGCAGTAATTACAATACTGTGAAACCGTGATATTTTTATCCAAGGTTATCATACCGTCAGAGTCTTATGCCAGCCCAGGACAACTCCAGACTCATGAAAGCAGTGAAAACAAAAGCACAAGACCTCAAACCCAAGATCTCCATCTTTAAACCTTCTAAACGAAACTTTCCTCAAGATCATCAATTTTGCATAGCCGGATAACTGAGCCAGTCTCCTGTGAAAGTGACACTCCAGACAACCCGCTGCAGTTTTCAAAGCCAGCGCATGCAGTTTCACCCCCACGTAAACCGGGGGTCTTTGACATGACGGAGAGAGAAAGAGAGATGGGGGTCATCCTGTCAGCCGCTCGCCTTCACTACGCTGTCATCTCACATCATCCCAGCACTAACCGGCAATAAACAAGGGCTATAGACCTGCGAGCAGTCACGCTCCTTCCTGTCCATTCATCTACAAATATAGTAGGAACATGGAAGAGAGGGAAAAAAAACCACAAATCCACAGGCATATATGGGAGGACGGCTATTTATAGCAGAGGAAATATGCTCTCTGAGGGGAGAATTGCAAACAGAGACGCAGGGTTCGATCTGACATCCTGGTGCACAGCTGTGTCAACTTAAACAGCGAATCCATCTGCACTCGGTGACACTCAAAACACCCACTCTGCTCGGCTACTAAACACTCATCTCGCTCTGTCTTTACTAAATATACCTGCTTGACACTTAATCGTGCCGCTGGACGATAAGTGACGTGTGACTGTTGTGAAAACTCTGTGGGAAAACTCACTTTCACGCATGTGGTCTGTTAAATAGTCGTCCAGTTGTAGAAGTGATGTGGGAACCACAACATGACAATTAATATTAAAGAAATGTGCCTGTATAGAACGAGAGTAAAGGTCTTTGCACACTGAAGTCCGAAATTTTCGTATGCGTTTTTTTTCAGTCAGATGCGTTATAATTAATCCATTACGAAAAAAAACGCAAAACATTTCGAAGTCAGTTTAAGCAATGACACTTTGTTCTCCTCTCTTCTCCAAAGTAGAAAAAGAAAGAGGAATAGGCTGCATATTGTGCTTATCCAAGAAGAGTTCAGCTCATTATCAAAGAGCTGTGCTGGATTATCCCGAAATGCAACGTTTATTTCAGGAAATCAGTGGAATTTTGATACATTGCTTGTAATACTTCACACATTCATGTACGCAAACAAATCCTGAACAGAGACTGGTACCTGTAGACATTATAATAGATGGCGGCCGCGTTGACGTGTCAAAGCAACGAACTGAAAGTGGACCATGCTTTCTATTATGTCTACGAGCCAGACGTCAAATGTATGGACACACACACACACACGCACACACCCACCCACACACCCAAACAGCAGCAGGGCAGAGGTGCGCCAGTCACTGAATCCAGCATAGGGGTTCTCAACTGTCCGCCACATTCTGTCTTTATTTTATGCACTTTGTTCGTCATAAAGTTATCTGTAGCTCAAATGACGGCATTCTGTATTTAGCTTTTCGCTTGTATGGTGGCTCTGAACTGTCAAAACACCTCTCAAATTGCTTTTTCGGATGCGAAAAGCGGAAAAAAATCGAAGCCGGTTCGAATTTTTTTATGACAGACAAAAGTTTCAAAGGCAGTGTGTCAATACGATTGATACAATGTGAGGTTCAATTTATTTTTTAACGTGCGAAAATTACAGACGAAAATTTCGGATTCAGTGTGCAATAACCTTAAGCGTGCGGTTAGTGCACTTGTTTTGTCATTAGTTACTTTAAAAAGTGAGAAACAGGGATAGTTTACCCAAAAGTGAAAATTCTGCCACACAAATTAAGTTATTTAGAAAAATGTTGGAAACCTGTAAGCACTAACTTCCACAGTATTTGTTTTCCTTACTATGGAAGTCAAGGGTTTCTAACATTTTTCACAATATCTTCTTTTTGGAAACTCATTAAGGTTTGGAACCACTGAGGGAAGGTAAATGTTGAGTAAATTTTCATTTTTGGGAACTATCCCTAAAAAAGCAACAAATTGACTTGCAGTTTGTTACTTCCGTATTTGCTTCATGGGGCAGAGATGAAGTTTGCCGCTTGGTGTACACAATCTTTACAATTCTAAAAGATGTGGCGTGGTGTAGCTCGTGTAGCAAGGTTGAAATTTTGGGTCCATGGCCTGGAAACTCCACAGATCTTAATCCCATTGAGAACTTGTGTTCAATCCTCAAGAGGCGGGTGGACAAACAAAAACCCACTAATTCTGACAAACTCCAAGAAGTGATTATGAAAGAATGGGTTGCTATTAGTCAGGATTTGGCCCAGAAGTTGATTGAGAGCATGCCCAGTCGAATTGCAGAGGTCCTGAAAAAGAAGGGCCAACACTGCAAATACTGACTCTTTGCATAAATGTCATGTAATTGTCGATAAAAGCCTTAGAAACGTATGAAGTGCTTGTAATTATATTTCAGTACATCACAGAAACTACTGAAACAAAGACCTAAAAGCAGTTTAGCAGCAAACTTTGTGAAAACTAATATTTGTGTCATTCTCAAAACTTTTGGCCACGACTGTAATGATGGATTCACAGCCGCAAAATCACACGTGAGCTGACCGCGAGCTGTTTATTTACTACCAAGAGGACGTGCACGTGCCCGCCAATGATGCCTACTTTATTGAACAGAACCTGCATTGGCTGTGAATAACAGGTAATAAAGTTGTAAATAACGTTCAGTTTGTTGCACAGAGCGATTGTTTGAGAGCTGCGCGGGAAGTATGATTTGCATGTGTGTTTTATTCTCACAGTGACGGCGGCCATGAGCCACACTCGGAAGTGAAAGTGAAACCGGCGTGCACATCATTTAAATGATCATATCGCATTTTCAAGTTATGATTACGACAAGCATTTGATATGTTTTTTCCTTTGATGGCGAACACAAAGTGTTGTGCATGAAAATAAATGTTTACTGTGTCAGTATAACTACTCTAGCCTGTTGAATATAATGCAAGAGGGAATCTGATGATGACAAATGTCTCATTTTACCAGTGAAAAAAAAAATATGGTCTAATAATGCTGTCAATGACAAATGACAAGCATATGTCTTAAACATAATAATTCAACTTTAGAATTATGAATAGTTGTATTCTGATGTCATCACTCTACTGTGAATTAACAACCAGGACAAATTTAAAGTCTATTCAAGTCCACCGCTCCAAGTCTATACAAAATTTAGCATTTTAACCAACAGAAGACCTACACATAGACCTAATATCATTATTGTTGTTTTACCATATGTTTGAGAAATACCAATAATAATAGCCTACTCATATTAACCTTTATTTTACATCTACAGAATCAAGAGAAAATCGTGATCTTGATTTTAAGTAAAAAATATTGTGATTCTCATTTTAGCCAGAATCGTGCAGCCCTACAGTGAACTCATTGTCATGTTCAAGAAACCAGTCTGAGATGATTTGCGCTTTATGACATGGCGCGTTATCCTGCTGGAAGTAGCCATCAGAACATGGACACACTGTGGTCATAAAGGGATGGACATGGTCAGCAACAATACTCAGGAAGGCTGTGGAGTTGACACGATGCTCAATTGGAGGGGCTATCCGGGCATTTCTCGTTTCTGCTCTGCCTTTATTCATTTGTCAATCTACTTACATGACGTTAGCAACACAATCTTCCAACAATCCAATTGGTTCCCAAAGGACAAAACCACGCACCTCACAATATTTTTTTCTCATTTCAAGTGAGAAATTTTCAAGTGGACCGTTTCAAGTGGACGTACGCCATGATAGAGGTAAAAAAGACAATCTTAACATCTGTTCCACTTCTGCGACTTTAATCCATTGAAACCCCATATATAGACTACTGTTCCCTACTTTGGTGTTACAAACTTTTTTCTTTTCTTTTTTTATTAAGAAATGAATTAATACTTTTATTCAGCATGGATGCATTAACTTGACTCAAAGTCACTGTAAAGGCATTAGAATTTTTTTTATTTTTAATCATTTATTCATCAAGGGACCATTAAAAGCATTGAAAAATTATTAAGTAACAACATTTATAATAAGAAATGATCCATGAGCAGTGAATGAGCATGTTTGAATGATTTCAAAAAGATCACATGACAATAAAGTAATGACAAAGACTACAGTAATGGATGATTCAGCTTTGACATTTTAAATTGTAATACTATTTCCCATATTTACTGTATTTTAATTAAATAATGCAGCTTTACTAAACATAAGAGAGTTTTACAAGCCCAAATTGTTTAATGATAGTGAACGTGTTGCATAAGCAAATGAGAAGTTATTGCTTTGCTTTAACGTTCCTCTTTTGATTGTGTTTTTTTTTTTGGCCACAATAGTTCCCTTTTCTTGTCTTCAGTTCCCTTCCTGTTGCCAAGTGGGATAAGAAGTAATCTATTAATAGACTGTTTCTTCACGAAACTGTAAGCGGGAGAACGACTCAGTGCCAGACATACATGACTAACCCACTACGGTATACTGTACACCCACACCTCTCTCATCACACACACACACGCACACACACACACACACACAAATACGATCACAGTTACACCAGACACCAGTAAGCAACTCAACCACTACTCACTGTAACCACACACCACACAGACTTTAACACACACACACACACACTGAACAGAAGCTGAAACAATGATGGCTGCTTGTCTTGAACACGACCAACGTCTCTTCTGAAAGTGAGTGATATAACAGACGGATATCCTGTGAGTGAGGATATCCAGCTTCAGTGCTCTGCTCTCTGGCACATGTCTACAATGCTCGAACCGGTGTGCACACACATGCACACACTTACACTTACATCTTTTCCAAAGTCAAATTTAAGCACTTTTCAAGCACTTTCCAGGCGCTTTACTTTCTTTACAAGTGTGGGAAATTACATATTTGCATACATTTACATACTTCATCACATTATCACATGCAATTTGTTATAATATTCTGTATAGCAAAGTATTCTAAGGAATATTGTTTGATAGCATGTTTGTTTGCCCCAAGACCAACATGGAATTTACGGTCATTTTCTCTCTTAAATGTCATTTACTTACAACTTAAATGTGTCATCTTTCGTCTTAAATTTATATGTATTTAATGTAATTTAATGCATAGTTCACTCATAATAATAACAATCACTTATATTAATCCCAATGTATTTTGTCCCACTGTTTAAGCAAAGGACTCATATAAAAAAAAGACATGCACAGACTCCGGTGTTTTCATTTTGTTTGTTTAGTAACAAATTATTCTGAAATGTCCAAGCAGTTACTAGCACTTTATGCAAAATCTAGGCCCTTTTCAAACCTTGAAAACACTAGATTGAAATTTCATAAAGTCTATATGACTAGAAACAAGTTTGTGTGTTTGTTCATTTGTGGGCACTTTTATGCAGCTTTATTTTAATTAGAATGACATATTATTTATATTTATTTTATTTTATCTATTTTTTATTTATTTTAGATTTTATTTGAGTTTTATTTTAGTACCTTTAACTTATTTCAGTTAGTTGCCAAGGCAACATTATTTATTATATAAAAATTTATATTTATATAATTTGTTTCTAAATGTAAGCTTTTATTTATATACATACATATATACATATATATATATGTGTGTGTGTGTGTGTGTGTGTATTTATATACATTGTACATTTTATTTCTACTTCATTTCAATTAACGTGTTCATACTCTGTGTATAATTAATGCACAACATTTAGAAAAAAGCTACAAATAGATTAACTTATTTAATAAAAAACTATATATAACTATTTTACTATATTTACTATATATTATTTTTGTTGTCTTTTTTCATCTGTTGCCTCTTAAAAAACTACACCAAAACCAAAAATGTATTGTTTGTTGAAATTACATCACAAAATGTTACTGCATTTTTAAAAATGAAATTTTATGTATTTAACTTCTGTAAATAATTAATAATAATAATAATAAAAAAACCATTTTAAAATTAAATGTTAGAATACACAATTCAGTATTTATCTTTTTTATTCTTTAAATTTCATAATTACCACTGTTACATAAAAATGTATGTCTGCAAAAAAAAAAAAACAGACAATTTTTCCATAGCTAAGGCTAAACTAAACCCTGGACCACAACGCTGAAATTGACAGCTATACATAAGCTTTCCATTGATGTATGGTTTGTTAGGATAAGAATTTGGAATTTGAGGGTTAAAAAAACTAAATACTGAGAAAATCACCAAGTTGTCTATACGAATTGCTTAGCAAAGTACATTACTAATCTTAAAAAAACTTTTTTGATACATTTACAGTAGGAAATTAAAAAAAATCCTCATGGAACATGATCTTTACATAATATTCTAATAATTTTTGGCATAAAAGAATCTATCATTTCGACCCATACAATGTGTTTTAGGATACTGCCTAAAAATATACCGATGCAACTTAAATGGCAAAGTGTCACAATTGAACATTTAACAATATCATTCATTTTCCTTCGGCTTAGTCCCTTTATTCATCAGGGGTCACCACAGCGGAATGAACCACCAACTTATCCAGCATATGTTTTACGCAGCGGATGCCCTTCCAGCTGCAACCCAACACTGGGAAACATCTATACACACTCATTCACACACATACACTACGGACAATTTAGCTTACCCAATTTAGCTTACCAAATTCACCTGTACCGTGTGTGTTTGGACTGTGGGGGAAACCGGAGCACCCGGAGGAAACCCACGCCAAAATGCAAACTCCAGACAGACGAGAACATGCAAACTCCACACAGAAATGCCAACTGACCCAGCCGAGATTTGAACCAGCGACCTTCTTGCTGTGAGGTGATCGTGCTACCCACTGCGCCACCGTGACGTCCTTAATGCCAAATCAGATTCACATAAAAAAATAAAAAAATAAAAAATTAAAACTAGCACTAGGATGGTTTAATAAATGCTCTAAATGAATGGCCTTTTGGTCTCTAACTGACTCTGAAAGTCCATCTGGGTTTGTGCTGGAGGAGAAACACTTCACCTCTCTTGCAGGGAGCCTTGACCTTCTAAAAAGCTGCTTTCAGCAACGTGTTCCTTTCAGTGGGGCTTCAAATGAACTAACAAACCCCTACAAGTACAATAATTCAAGACCACAGGCATAATCCCTTCTTCAAGATGTCTTAAAGGCCAGGAGTGCATTTCCCAAACAACAATGTAACTTGCTGCTTAAAATTTTGCTGTGAAAATGCATAGAGACAGTGCAATGTGTCATAATCTGAAGGCCACAATTTATGAGTTTTGCTTTTCCGTTGAACACAAAATAAGATATTTTGAAGATTGTTGGAAAGCCATTGTCATCCAAAGTAGGGAAAAAATATACTATGGTCAGGGTTCATACACATTTTACTACTAAAATTCCATGACTTTTCCATGATTTTTCCAAGACTTTCAAGTAGATTTTCATGACCTAATGTTTCATGCAATGTCTACATGTACATGGTAAAAGAAAAACAATGCATGTTCAAATTTATTACAGCATATCGTAAAACACGCAGCAATCTATTTAGTTTTAATTTATATTTATATCTATGTAAAATTGATTTAGATAATGCTTACACCGCACTAATAATGTGAGAGTATGTGATTGGCCAAGGACAGAAAAGAAGAAAACACAACTATATTCAAGAATACAGATATCTGTTTTCCATGACTTTTCCAAAACTTTGTGGGCTTTTCTGTTTTTCCAAAACTTTTCCAGGCCTGGAAAATGCCATGTCAAAATTCCACGACTTTTCCATGATCGTATGAACCCTGTATGGTAGTCAACGGTTACAGGTTTCCAACATTCTTCAAGATATCTTATCCTAAGTTCAACAGACCTCAAACAGATTTGGAACAAGTAAAGGGTGAGTAAATAATGACAGGATTTCCCGTTTTGGAGGAACAATCTCTTTAATGCTTTTCTGAAATTTCTAAATTGATCATCTGAAGTACTTTAAAGGTCCTGGAGGGTTACAAGGTCCTGGAAGGTAATAATAATAATAGTCATTCATTCATTTTCTTTTCGGCTTAGTCCCTTTATTAATCTGGGGTCGCCACAGTGGAATGAACCGCCAACTTATCCAGCATATGTTTTACGCAGCGGATGCCCTTCCAGCTGCAAACCATCACTGGGAAACATCCATACACACTCATTCACATACATAGACTACGGACAATTTAGCTTACCCAATTCACCTATACCACATGTCTTTGGACTTGTGGGGGAAACCGGAGCACCCGGAGGAAACCCACGCGAACACGGGGAGAACATGCAAACTCCACACAGAAACGCCAACTGACCCAGCCGAGGCTCAAACCAGCGACCTTCTTGCTGTGAGGCAAACGTGCTACCCACTGCGCCACCGTGCAGCCCAATAATAATAGTGGAAATTCTAATTTACAGTATGTTATTTACAAAAATTTAAAGAGGACAGACTAAGCTTGAATTGCATTATTAATAGACTGTATTTTGCTATGGAATGACTGATTGTTAGATGATTGTTAGAGCTTATTTTCTTGAGTCTGAGAGAAATCTCGGCAAATCCCTAAATGAGGCAGAAATGGAACTACACAACTTGTGGCCTGACAGGATAATTGCAGGCCTGGTTTTCTCTGCCAGGGCCTTTAATGAACATACATTTTAGAGAGAACACAGAGACACCAGTGACCTGAAAAAACACATCATTAGATTTGCTCTATAATTGCATCTGCACAACTTGTCTTGTGAACTCACGGCATGATAATATCAACACACAAGCATAAATGTGTTTTTGATTTTTTTTTATATCTACAAAGGTAAATATTAATGCCAACAACTTCAAGAGGTACATTTGTACAGGTACTAATATGTACCTTTAAGCCACTAATATAATGTGTTTAGGTACAAATGTGTAGCTTTCAGGAAATTCCGAGCAATTCCAAGCAAACATTTTTACCAAAATAGCAAAACCCTTTCTAAGTTTTTTTGTGTAGGCTTGTATTTTACAGTACTGTAAGAATACTGTAAAATGTCTTTCAAACAATTATATTTGACTTTCCAAAGTCACACAAGTGCCATTTTCACATCTGTCCATGGGCGTACATTTCATTTAACAGGAGGGGGACAATAAATATAAATTTTCTCATGAGCATTTTTTGAAGGGGACACAAATAATAAAGTCAAATTGTACATATATAAATGTACTTATATATGTCCAGAAGTTAATAAGACACTTAAGGAAAGAATAGAAATTGATTATACAAAAAAAAAAAAAACAATACAGGGGGGTCAGTTCGGACGTAGCACAGTGCTCTTTTAGTAAATGCACAGCTAAACAATATGCTAATTGTGGCTGTTAATGTTACGTTAACATTATCCCAAGTCATCACAAACAAAACAATGCATGGGAAACGGCTTTGGTCGGCATGTGAGTTGCATTGCACTATGCAACAAGCTATTGTAAACAAGCTGACGTTAACTAGATAAGTAATATTTTAATCGCTATTATAGCAGATTATGGAAAATTAGAAATCAGCATTTTTGCCGCAACTAATTTATGAATGAGTCTGTATCAACTACATTAAAGAGAATCGCTTTATTTACAGTGAATAAAATAACATTGGAGTTCAACATTAGCTGAGCCGCAGCTGCATACCTGACTGGAGTGTGTAGGTGAGATGAGCTGGGAAACCACTGTGAGGAAGGCGAGGGGGAAATCTACTGTTTCTAAAAGCATTTTGCGTTTGTTTTATTTCTACTTACACAATTATGTTAGGTATACATATACATATACATATATTTTTCACAACAGAGAATGCAATTTTTTTGTAGTAATTGTTTTTTGGCGGGGGGCATAATGTTAACATATACTTTCTCTGTTTTGTGTTTTCACTGCAAATGTCACATCCATAACGCTGGAATTGCTCTTCCCTCCTCACTGACATCTCTCGTAGCTTTATTTCTGAGAGTGTGCAACAAAAATAATATCGGTCAACCAAAATGGATTTTTTTTAAGTCGATGTGAAATCAAAATGTACCACATCTCCATGCATATATTGCCCATTCTGAGCTTATATCTCAAAATTGTGACTTGTTTCTCAGAATTCTAAGTTGATATTGCACAACTTTGAATTTTTCTCATAAATTCAAAGAAGATTGTCAGAATACTGAGATAGAACTCAGAATTCGGAGAAGAAAAAAAAGTCTGAATTGTAAGAAATCAACAACAACGACATTAAATATTGGCCTCCAAAAATGCAGTTTCTTTCCTGGTTGTTGAGGAGTCGTGACTGCATTAGAGTACACTATGGTGATATTCATTATTCTTTATTCAGAATATAAGACCTTCTGGGCATTTTGCAATAAAGCCACCACATGCACAAATGTTAGAGGAATTTGGACTTGGATGGGCGCAGCTTTTTACTGCTTACCCTCAGGGATATTCTAATGGCCAATGCATCAAAAAGGACTGAAGATGCTTCCATTATCTGCGACTCATGCCCTGTGGTCTAAGGTGAAAATATAAACAAATTAAAATCATTTACTTTACCGTAATCCTAAAATCTGATTATTTCATGCAGCAAACATATTTGATTCCTTCTGCAATCAGCTTCAAGGTCTTGATTTATATGCTTGAGTTCTATTCATCATAATGGTCACATTGGTAAACTGTCTAAAAAAGCATAATAATAGTCCAGGCAATGTGTGAACTAAATCTTTCATATACAGCTGAAGGATAAATGATTTGCCCTACTGTAAAACTTGTGTTATGTTTCAAATATATTCAACCATGTATTGTGAATAATTTTGTTTCTGTTTTAAAATGTGGAGGTACTGTTTGTTTTATGTTTTATAACTGTACTTTGCAGCCGTACTTTGTTTTTAAGCGAGTTATCACGAACATGCCCCTCCGTTCTACAAAGTTAAAAATACCACTTTCACAGAAAGTTTGCGGCGCGGCTTAAACTGGTCCAGCAATTACACCTTGTCAGTTGTTGGCACATAATTTTCTCATCTCAAACGACACAGAGTCATTGTGTACAGAGGAGGCAGAGCACAAGGCAACAATTACACCGGTCAGGACGGTCAGAGAAAGCGGCTGACAGACACTGAAACGCTGCTATACAGTCAGCAGGAGGGGGGAGGAGGAGACCATCATTAAAACCCATTTTCAAAGCTGTCCAGACCCCCCATACATACACACACACACATGCCGCCTGGCTTCTTCAAAGACAGCTAATGATTGCGAATGCCGCCCTGTTTCCTCCAAACCAAAACCGATGTGTTTTCGGCATTGGCTCTACAAGTAGCCCTATTATGAGTGTGGACTGCGAGAATGAATGCTGGGTTTGATGGTCCTACTGAGTGGGTCATTGAGAAAACAAATCAGTCACATTTAATCAAGGTCATCTGAGACGAGAAAATACACAAAACAAGAGGCAATTACAAGTGGAATACAAATTAGGGCCTAATGAGCTGAAGAATATCGCCTGTCTTTAGTCTCCTCCAAGGGTTATTGATTCATAATTGTTCGCTCGCAGACGTCTTGTGGAAACCGGAATGATACTTATGTATGGAATGTCAATGCCAAAGAAGCGCTTTTGTGCGATGTACAATTGTGTTCAGGGTCGTGGAGTTTTAGAAGGTTTCAGTCTTTCTCTTTTAGAGGTCGGAATTCAACTGCAGTTCAGAAATGGATTTAAAGTCTCTATGAAATCAAAATTTACAATGGTTATTTTGCTAGCACACGTTGTTATTCTTTGGGTGAACAATTAAACCGTGAAAGTTAATCCACTGAAAAAAAAATCATATTTGGTAATTAGGGATAGGCAACTTAATTGAGACAATTTTCATGCGCATTTTGATAGTAAAGCTGGTTCTAGTAAACCTCCAGCATGTGCATTTACACTGTAAAAAAATACTGGGTTCCACACATTGTTGTCCCAACACAATTCTTCATTTGAGTTAACTTCATTGTTTTTACAAATTTGCAAGTGGATTGAACATAAAACAATTAAGTTGTTCCCCCAAAAAATAAGAAGAATTGTGTTGTTTCAACTCATTTTGAATAAGTAGTTTGAACAAGCAGCAAAAGTCAATTTTTTGAGTGTACATGGAGCAGAGTTTACTAAACAGAGTTACACTGACAAACTATGGAAAAAAAAGTGGTTTAAATTCATAGAAATCAGTCGATGACATCAAGATAATTGTTTAGCAAAAATGACAGCTGTTTGTGTCGCTTCTCAATGAACTATGGCTGTAGTAAAATTACAACTTATGATAACATGTTTTTTTGAGTGTGTATAGATGTTTCCCAGTGATGGGTTGCAGCTGAAAGGGCATCCGCTGCGTAAAACATATGCTGGATAATTTGGCGGTTCATTCCGCTGTGGTGACCCCAGATTAATAAAGGGACTAAGCCAAAAAGAAAATGAATGAATGAATGATAACATGTTTTTACTCCAAACTAGAGGTGTGAACCTACCCTGGTCTCACGATTCGGTTATGATTACGAATATCATGCCATCGATTCGGTTCAATTCGATACCTCGGTGCATCACGGTGCATTGACGATGCTTTCCATACACTATTTTTTATTTTACTTCACAGCACAAGAATTCTTGTATTAAAATGTATAATTTATAAATACATTTTATATGTATTTGTAATGGCGACGCGGTGGCGCAGTGGGTAGCACGTTCGCCTCACAGCAAGAAGGTCACTGGTTCGAGCCTCGGCTGGGTCAGTTGGCATTTCTGTGTGGAGTTTGCATGTTCTCCCCGTGTTCGCGTGGGTTTCCTCCGGGTGCTCCGGTTTCCCCCACAAGTCCAAAGACATGCGGTATAGGTGAATTGGGTAAGCTAAAATTGTCCGTAGTGTATGTGTGTGAATGAGTGTGTATGAATGTTTCCCAGTGATGGGTTGCAGCTGGAAGGGCATCCGCTGCGTAAAACATATGCTGGATAAGTTGGCGGTTCATCCCGCTGTGGCGACCCCAGATTAATAAAGGGACTAAGCCGAAAAGAAAATGAATGAATGAATGAATGAATGTATTTGTAATACAATTGTGTCCTTTAATACAAGCAGTCAGATACATGAACTGTACCTTTAATATTTCTTGCTTAAAGAAAACACTCTTTTTGATTGTATCAAACAAACCTCAAGTACATGCACAGAACAACATGAGCATTTAAAGCAAATAAACAAATGTAAATATTATCCCGCTTGCTTTTTGAGCGTTGTCGAGTGAGTTCTTACACCCCTCTGATTGGTCACTCGCTCAACAGAAAGGGCTGCGATTGGCTCTAACGCTGGCTCTGGCGCTGTTCACCGATGAGTGACACTGATAAACGGCAGCGGCGATCACAGCTGATCCATTATAGACGTGGTGGAGAAAACTCGCTCTACAGACATGCTCATGTCTGGATCCACAACTATCGCTGTAACAGCCGAGAGGAGAGGAAAAGTTACCTCACGCAAGCAGGTCAAAGGTCCACAGAGAGAGAGAGAGAGAAATGAAGTTTACAGCTTTCATTTTCTCCATAACTGTGAAATAGGGGCTTCTGCTGTAACTTCAGTGTCAGTGAAAGTCTGTCCAGCAAACACACACACAGTCAATATATTGCACAGTAGTTGGAGTGTTTTAATTACTCGCGGTTGCCTCTCGCCAGAGTAAACTACCGCAATATAGCGTATATGAGATAAATTACGTCAGTACGTAATAACAAAGTCCCTTTAAGGCAAGTCATTTCACTCGGCGGCCATCTTTGAAACGCCTCTCGGGCAGTATGCTCAGGCATTCTGTTTGAATGGGGAAACATCAAATTCTCCAAAACTGTTTGCCAAGCTTACGATTAAATTTCACATTAGGAATCACCAATAAAATGAAAAAACAACAACTGTCTCTTTGGTTTCATGTCTTAACGTTCGTATCACACAAAATCTGCAGAAACTCACATCGGGTCCGAGCCCCTCCCCCGGAGAATCCTCAGTCTATAGTGATTGCTGATTGGCTCCTGTACTAGAAGGCGGGGCTTCATTCACCATATGACCGTTACACTTTTCCCCATTCAAAACTATACAAGTGACATGTCTTGTGTATTCTATAGTCTTTGGTAATAACCGGTTAGGCTCTATTACTGAACCGATACCAAATTGTCTGCGTCTGCATTGTGATGCACCATAGTCATGTGTTTATTAGTCACACTGAATCAATGAAAGCAGTTAAATCTTCTGTTTATTCAGCAACCGCTATTTTCCCCACAGGTTATCTACAGTTCATCACAGCTTTGCTCAATCGCGTTTGCAAATTCAATTCGATTAATCGACCAGCCCTACTGGTAATCTACAATCACAGTCTGACTATTTGTTTCCTCATTTGGGGTGGTGGTCCTTCTCTGTTGACATCAGTTTGACGGCTTCAGCCACAATATTGTTAACCGTACCCCTTTTACCGTTAGTTTGCTACAAGGGAAAGATGTACAAAAAGAAAGCCCCGCCCCCTATTTGATATTCTGTTTCAGTAGACCCTTTTCACTTCACTTCCCCCTATCGGCAACGCAGTGTATTTTTAGTTCCTGTTTACCTTTGAATGAATGGGAGTCTTCTCTGGAAAACTTACAAATAAAAATATTAACACTGCACGATCTGATTTAAGACTATATTATTGGTATTGGGCATGTGGCCAAATGTTTCTCTTTCAATACTGAACTGCTTTCTGTGTTTGAAAATGATTTTTTTAAGTTATTAAGAATAGGAATAAGCTATTGTTTATCAAGGAAAGCATTTGTTTGCAACCTTTTCACTTATTACTTAAGTTTATTTCCTCAATAATGGATTTATTTTTTACTTTAATGCTGCTCTGAATATAAATTTATATTATCTGTTATATGTAACCTTCTTATATTACCAGGTAAGTATGTCTATAAATGCAACCAGTTTCATCATTTATTATTTACTGATCCATTAATGTTTTGTTCAGTTTCTCCATTTGAATGAATTAATTATGTCCTACCGCCACCTTTTGGGTGGATTTAATTTGATATCTGTACTACCTTTTAATCAATAATGTTACAAATAAACTTATAATCGAATAATACTGAATTCAAATGCAGTCTTCTTGGTGTTATTTTTGCAATTGTAAATTTTTATAATGATTTCGTTTGATTAGTAAGAGTCACACACAACATTGTTATTCTATGTCATTTAACTTGAATATTAAATAGACATAAATGTTTTATGGTCATGAATAAAATACCTATATAGAAAAAAATGTCAGAGAACTGAGAATGTAAATAATATGAATGCTTGTGAATCAGCTGTCCACTGTATACAACCACAGTAAAACACCCACCGTTTTAATCATTACTTATTCTTCAGTACACACACAAAAAAAAAAGAAATCTGACATAAAAAAATGTTGAGCACCCATGTAAACATCTGAAATCTTTATTTGACAAATACTGACAAGTACATAGGCCTACCAACTTCATCTGCAGTAAAGACAGCAACACAAAGCAATAGACTCTGTTTAAAGTCCCATTTTCTTGGTTCAAGCAGAAATCTGGATGATCTGGAAGTTTTTTTTTTAAATGTCAGACGTCTCACCTTGAATGCAGACAACAAAAAACAGCCGTAGTCATCATCCAACCATATCTGTAGTAAATATACAGCTGGTGGTGAGTTCTCTATGGGGATTTGTGCGTGGGCGGACGTAACGATACACTGCGTGGAGTGATACACTGCGTGGAGTGAAACCGGACACCGCATGACGTCATGTGACAGGGGTCTGTTGGAAACTGAAAAAAAAGTCTTAGCAACATCTCGTTCAAGTAGACAAAAACTGATAAAACATTATGATCAAATAAACTACGATTAAAAACTATTAAAATATAAAATGTTGTAAAATCATACAAAAATATATATATTTTTTAAACTGTAAATTGTTGTGTTAAAACATATTAATTAGGGCTGCACGATACTGAAAAAAAAAAAAACTTAAATTGCAATTTTTTAAATTCCTGTGATTTATATTGCGATACCTCACAAGATAACTTGAATAGCTCTTGAGAATTAATCGTTTTCGATTGATTGGGATGATTTTGTAGGGGAGTTCATCGGGATATAAATAAAATATAATAAACAAATTACATAAATATAGTAGGGCAAATATACAAATGAAGGACAGCATTCAGGTAGAGAAATCAATTAACAACAAAGCTCTTCATTGTATAAATAGTTAAATACAATTCATATTTGTTAAAGCTACAAATGTAATATTTCCTTGTGCCCAAATGCTTTAAACTCGCTTAAAATGTTTACACAGTCACAGGCCTTAAAATCACACGCAATTGATAAATTTCACTTTGATATGGTTAAACTGAAATAACTACTTCAGTTAACGTAATAACTACTACTAAACTCAAATTCTCAAGTGTTCTGCACTGTAATCCTGACTCCACATTGCACGTCCTGCGATGTGATTATTGCAGATTCACACATTGCGATATCGATGCTAAAATAATATATATTGTGCAGCCCTAATATTAATACATGGCAATTTGATCATATGTTGCATTCACCCTGGGGTCATTTTGATGACATTTTGTAGACATATGATTCTATATTTAGGGATTCTCACTGCCACAAGTTTGATGGGTAAACAAACCTACATACTGTACTACACATTGTCTCCAGTCACTTGTAAACCATAAAGCTGAAAGTACAACAAATCTATTTATTCATCAGTGAAATGACTTTGGAATTCAATAAATATTTAAATGTTGGCATGAAGTATAGCTTAAAGGGATCGTTAACCTGAATATGAAAATTCTGTCATCATTTACTCACTCTTTACTTGTTTCAAACCTTTATGAGATTCTTTCATCTTTTAAACACAAAATAAGATATTTTGAAGAAAGCTGGAAACCTGTAACCATTGACTTCAATAGTATCTGTTTTTGAAAGTCAATGGTAACAGTTTTTCAGCTTTCTTTTAATAACCAATTTATTTTGCCATGATGACAGTACATAATATTTACTAGTTATTTTGCAAGATAATAGTTTTTAGCTTAAAGTGCAATTTAAAGGCTTAACTGGCTTTATTAGGTTAACTAGGCAAGTTAGGTTAATTAGGAAAGGCTTTGGACAACAGTGGTTTGTTCTGTAGCCGATCGAAGAAGAAAATAAGAAACTCTTAATAAATTGACTTTAGCAGCTTTTAAAATTAAGCAATTTTTATTTTATTCCAACCAAACTAAAATAAATAAGAATTTCTCCCCAAGAAACAATATAACAGGAAACACTTTTTTTCTTGCTCAGTTAAACATCATATAGGAAATAGAATAAAATGAACATAATAATTAATAATAATTTTTTATTTAAAAACTGCATGTGTAGTTCGAAATCTATGTGTTTTAAAATACCAAACAATTGTAAAACAATACTCAATAACTAAACATGTTGTATGTTAATTCAGATGCTTAATTATTGCAGTTTTGCTCCCTTTTACCATGCACAAAAATCATTCAATATTAGGCAACAATTTTATTATATAATGCTTTCAAAATGCTGCCAAATCTTCACGGCCAATAGCAATAACATATGCAGGTACAGGTGCATAATGTCAGTCTCTGTTTTACAGAGAAAGCGCTGTGGGATTCACCATGGGGTGATTCATGCCTGTGGCAAATCCCATCCTGCAGCTCCACAATTGAATCAGCAGTGTGTTTCATTCATGCATTAGTGCACAGCACACAGGATACACAACTCAGCAGACTCTCTTAACTCAATAACAGAACTTGTCAGACATCAGGACAGATTTTGGTTGCTGATGCTATCATGGATTTCCCCTTGTCTATCTGTGCACCTGGATCTCAGCTTTCTCAAGAGCCCTAACGTTGCCAGATTTGGTTTGAGCATGTTGAAAAACACATTTAGGTTCATACACTGATGAAAAAAATCTCAGTAGAAACTGTATTTGCTCTAAAAAAAAATAAATTACATTAATATCTCATTTAGGCGGTACGGTGGTACAGTGGGTAGTGCTGTCGCCTCACAGCAAGAAGGTCGCTGGTTCGAGCCTCGACTGGGTCCACAACATTTCTGTGTGGAGTTTGCATGTTCTTCCCGTGTTTGCGTGGGTTTCCTCCGGGTGCTCCGGTTTCCCCCACAAGTATAAAGACATGCGGTATAGGTGAATTGGGTAAGTTAAATTGTCCTTAGTGTGTGCGTGTGAATGAGAGTGTATGGGTGTTTCCCAGTAATGGGTTGCAGCTGGAAGGGCATCCGCTGCGTAAAACATATGCTGGATTAGTTGGCGGTTCATTCCGCTGTGGTGACCTTTAATTCATAAAACGACTAAGCCAAAAAGAAAATAAATGAATGAATATCTCATTTAAGTTTATTATATATACACTCACCGCCCACTTTATTAGGTCCAACTGCTCGTTAACGCAAATTTCTAATCAGCCAATCACATTGCAGCAACTCAATGCATTTAGGCATGTAGACATGGTCAAGACAATCTGCTGCGGAAGAAAGGTGATTTAAGTGCCTTTGAACGTGGTATGGTTGTTGGTGCCAGACGGGCTGATCTGAGTATTTCAGAAACTGCTGATCTAATGGGATTTTCAAGCACAACATTATGGATGTGCAGCCGACAAATCTGCAGAAACTGCATGATGCTATCATGTCAATATGGACCAAAATCTCTAAGGAATATTTCCAGTACCTTGTTGAATCTATGCCATGAAGGATTAAGGCAGTTCTGAAGGCAAAAGGGGGTCCAACCCGATACAAGTAAGGTGTACCTAATAAAGTGGCCGGTAAATGTACATTATACAGTGCATCCGGAAAGTATTCATAACGCTTCACTTTTTCCAAATTTTTTGTTACAGCTTTATTCCAAAATGGATTAAATTAATTTATTTCCTCAAAATTCTACACACAATACCCCATAATGACAATGTAAAAAAAAGATTTATTTGCAAATTTATTAAAAATAAAAAACCTGAAAAATCACACGTACATAAGTATTCACAGCCTTTGCCGTGACGCTCTAAATTGCGCTCAGGTACATTCTGTTTTCACTGATCATTCTTGAGATGTTTCAGCAGCTTAATTGGAGTTCACCTGTGGTAAATTCAGTTGATTGGACATGATTTGAAAAGTCATACACCTGTCTATAAAGGGTCCCAGGGTTGACAGTGCATGTCAAAGCACTGACCAAGCATGAAGACAAAGGAATTGTCTGTAGACCTCAGAGACAGGATTGTCTCGAGGCACAAGGCTGGGGAAGGTTACACAAAAATTTCTGTTGCTCTGAAAGTTCCAATGAGCACAGTGGCCTCCATCATCCGTAAGTGGAAGATGTTTGGAACCACCAGAACTCTTCCTAGAGCTGTCCGGCCATCTAAGCTGAGTGATTGGGGAGAAGGGCCTTAGTCAGGAAGGTGATCAATAACCCGATGGTCACTCTGTCTGAGCTCCAGCGTTCTTCTGTGGAGAGAGGAGAACCTTACAGAAGGACAACCATCTGTGCAGCAATCCACCAATCAGGCCTGGTAGAGTGGCCAGACAGAAGCCACTCCTTAGGGCACATAGCAGCCTGCCTGGAATTTGCCAAAAGGCATCTGAAACAAAATTCTCTGGTCTGATGAGACTAAAATTGAACTCTTTGGAGTGAATGCCAGGCGTTACGTTTAGAGAAAACCAGGCACCGCTCATCACCAGGCTAATACCATCCATACAGTGAAGCATGGTGGTGGCAGCATCATGCTGTGGGGATGTTTTTCAGCAGCAGGAACTGGAAGACTAGTCAGGATAGAGGGAAAGATGAATGCAGTAATGTACAGAGACATCCTGAATAAAAACCTGCTTCAGAGTGCTCTTGACCTCAGACTGGGGCGACGGTTCATCTTCCAGCAGGACAATGACCCAAAGCACACTGCCAAAATATCAGTGGAGTAGCTTCACAACAACTCGGTGAATGTTCTTGAGTGGCCCAGCCAGAGCCCAGACCTAAATCCTATTGAACATCTCTGGAAAGATCTGAAAATGGCTGTACACCGTCGCTTCCCTTCCAACCTGATAAAGGGTACTGCAAAGAGGAATGGGCAAAAATTCCCAAAGACAGGTGTGCCAAGCTTGTGGCATCATATTCAAAAAGACTTGAGGCTGTAATTGCTGCCAAAGGTACATCAACAAAGTATTGAGCAAAGGCTGTGAATACTTATGTGCATGTGATTTTTCAGGTTTTTTATTTTTAATAAATTTGCAACAATTTCAAAAAATCTTTTTTCACATTGTCATTATGAGGTATTGTGTGTAGAATTTTAAGGAAATAAATGAATTTAATCCATTTTGGAATAAGGTTGAAACATAAAAATATGTGGAAAAAGTGAAGTGCTACGAATACTTTTCCGGATGCACTGTATATATAATGTTTTTTACTAGTTACAATAACTTCAAATAAGACTAGGCTTTGACCTCAACATTTATGAAATTGTAGATTGTTCTCTAATTTTGATCTCCATTATATAAATAAAAAAACATTTAAACAGTTTATAAAAATTTTCATTAAAAAATTATTTGTTAATTAATCAGATGTCACTTGTACTAACCAAAAATAATTCACTGTGCGATAACGTTTTGCTAAAAATGAAGGTCATTGTCTGCCTACGCATCATTTGAACTCTGAAAATTCTGCTCCGTTCTCCTAACTGCGCTATTAAATTAATTGAATTATAATCAATTACATCAGCGCAGATAAGGCAGGAAGACTGACGCCTTTAGACATGCAGCAAAATGGTTTCACATGAATGTTCTGGAACAAGTCCGATTTCCAAATGTGGGGAACAAACTTGCTCATGGTGAACAGCAAACTAATGTAATTGAAACATTACAGGAAGCTGACTGGGAAGTTAACAGTTTAGTGATTGCAACTGTCATCTCTAAATCATATTCTGTATATCCTACTGTTTATCCAATACCGCATTTAAACAAAGTAAATTAATGTTATATACATCCATACAAACAAAAGTATACTGTAAATATTATTATTTATAGTTAACAACAGTCATCCTTAAGTGTCTGTATTTCATTATGCTGCAGGGTGCTCAATATTAACCTTGCCAAAAGCTGTATTTCAATTCAAAATATAAAAAAAATCGGAATATATCAGAAATTATCTGAGAAAAAGAGAAAAGAAAAACCCTATTTGCATCCCATTTTTTTTAAGAAAACAAAATAGTCACTTCCAGGGAAAATGATCAATAACAAAAATGGAAGTTTGCAATTTGGGAACCCCTGTAACCCTTTTTCTCCAAACATGAAATGATTTGCAGCTTAGAGAGAAAATAACAATATCGTGTTATCTTGAATTCACAGGTGAATGGTTGATGTTTGCAAACATACATTTGTGAAATAGTTCTAGGAGATCATTTTAATTAAATGAAATAGCAAATCTTATGGCAGACTCTTATTTTAATCTTATTTTAGAATGATTAAGCGGACATTTAGTATGCACCGCCAATGGTCTCTAGAGCAGCGGAGATGTGTTCTCTGGAGTGACCAATCAAGCTTCTCTGTCTGCCAATCCATTGGATGAGTCTGAGTTTGCCAGTTGCCAGGAGAATGGTACTTGCCTGACTGCTTTGTGCCAAGTGTAAAGTTTGGTGGAGGAGGGAATATGGTGTGGGGTTGTTTTTCAGGGACTGGACTAGGGCTGAATATCACAATGTGTGTATCTGCAATAGTCACATAGCAGGATTAGATTATTAATTAAAGATTAAAAGATAAAGATATTATTAAATGTTATTATTTTAAAATCATTTATGAAATGATGACCATGTTATTTTACATTTGATTGTTAAATTTTTGTACTTGAATACTGTTAATAGACTCTCCAGAAAGCATAAAGCACTGTTTATTTATTTTTGCTTGTAATTTATTATATTTTATGCAGATGCACTGCATGGAAAAAGACTTGATCATCCCAGTTGATCTAAATTAATGATTTTTTTCCAATTGGAGCTATCCAAATCATCTGGTCAAATTTGATTCATATCACAATATATATCGGCAAAACAAAATATCGCAATGTTTAATTTTGCCAATATCGTGCAGCCCTAGACTGGACTTTTCCCCTTAGCACCAGAGAAAAGAATTCTTAACGCTTCAGCATACCAATAAATTTTTTTTGAAAATTTCATGCTCCCAAGATCACGGGAACAGTTTAGATGACCCTTTCTGTTCCAACATGACTGCCACCAGGCTACAAACCAAGGTCCATAAAGACATGGATGAGTGAGTTTGGTGTGGAGGAACTTGACTGGCCTATAAGGCTTCCCGATACTGGAAAAATATGCAATATGCGATACTGTTGTTGAGTACTGCGATAACAATATTTCTTACAATTTTTTTTTTATTATTTATTTGATGATAATAAAACAAACAGGTTAAATATATTTTTCAGATCGACTTAATTCTAATTCAGACCAAAAGAAACTGTGTCAAGGTGCAAACATTTAGCTTTTAAAACACTACGAATGAGTAAAAACCTCAGCAGATATTCTGACTCTGATTGGCTGCGGTCATTTTCCTCTCCTGTCTTGACTCCCATCATTAGTATTAATTTTCAACTCTGGGTTCACCCGCTCCAGCCAATAGCAGAAAAAACAACTACTGGGGAGTTGGGGATAAAGATAGTAAGGTCCCATCTGATTCAAATTTAGATAAGCAACCAATGCATAAAATAAATGTCATTTATCACAAGTCTGCAAAACGTATATTGCATATATTATTATCTCAATAATTTTGCAATATATTGCGCAGCCCCACAGAGTCCTGACCTCAACCCTATAGAACACCTTTGGGATGAATTAAAGCAGAATTAGTGCACCTCTAGCCAAATGGTCAGAATTTTGCATAACTCACTCTTAAAATTAGAGGAAAGTCAGACAGTTGAAGCTGTTAAAGATGCAAAGGGTGGGCAAACTCCTTATTAAACCCTATAGGTTAAGATTGGGATTTCATTATAGTTCATGTGCATGTAAAGGCAGATGTCCCAAATATTTTGCCAATACAGTGTATTTCTTGCAGTTCCTTACAGAGTCACCC
This sequence comes from Danio jaintianensis, assembly GCA_903798115.1. NCBI lineage: Eukaryota > Metazoa > Chordata > Actinopteri > Cypriniformes > Danionidae > Danio > Danio jaintianensis. The sequence continues at coordinate 1,942,758 of CAIGQV010016631.1, forward strand.
TAATAATTCTAAAATAACAAATTATTCCAGTTAAAGCTATTGAAGTCATGTGGTGAAACTGTTATATTGTGTAATATATTGAAGAATCTTTTTTACAATCCTGTAAACAATATTTTTTTAGGTGTACATTGACGTTGCCATCAAATGTTTTTTTTAAGCAATATCCAAAAATGCGCATACACATTTGTAATTAAAAACCTATATAAACATTAAAGCACTGCTTATACTGCTTACATGTAATGTTTTAATACGTGTTATTCTAAAGAAAGCCATGCAAAATTCATCTGTATAAACGTTGTACCTCCAGAAATGTAACTACAGTACGAAACCAATTAATAACAGATCAAATGCAGTGAAATCTTAATAGATAAAGCCAAGTCACTCTAATTTAATCCGACATACATAAAATTAAGAACATCCAATGTTGTGTAAACCTTATAAATCATCAGGCTGCGCAGCTCTGGTGCCCTGGTGTTTGCTTGTGTGTGAAAGTATGAGTGTTTTACCTCTCTATTAATGTCTATGGGCGGATGAGGGGATCAGATGCTCTGTTACACTTGAGCTCCCACTAAATTACAAGGCATCAGCCCACAGAGCTTCAGTGAAATCTCTACAGAGACTCACACAAACCCCAGCTGTGTTCACACCACATCACTGCATTCCTGTTTGTCCTGTAAACACTGCTGGTAAACGGCACGGTGCATTGTTCACAGTTCTAACATGTTAGACAGTTTTAAATGATATATAGAAGATATTGTCACATTATACCTCAGATATATCTCACTCAGTATGTTTTTTTTATATTAAACTATATTTTAATATACATACACACTCCCAACTCACACACATGTTTGGTTTGTCATGTTTTTATGGTAATTTTTTATAGATTCTTTTAAATGATTGCTGTATATTACTCTACCCCAAGCATAGCCCTCACAGAAAATATGATATTATATTATATTATATTATATTATATTATATTATATTATATTATATTATATTATATTATATTATATTATATTATATTATATTATATTATATTATGGCTACACAACATTGGAAAAATCAGACATTGCAATATGTTGTATTTCTACGATATATATTGCAATATAAATACAAATTTACCAGGTTAATTGAATAGCTCTATTTGCAAACAATTTATACATTTTTGATTGATTGGCATGACTTTGTAGGGGAACAAATCATGCATGATAAACAATGTACAAGCATAGCTAAAAGCAATAAAACAAATATAAAAGTGAAATAAAGTGCTTTATCATTTCCAGGGTATTGTAAAATCATATTCAGGTAAAGAAATTGAAAAAAATCTAACATAAAATAACACTTCAAAAACTTTACTGTTTAAATAGTTCAATAAAATGACGTTCTGTTAAAGTTACAAATGGTAAAATTGCTTGTATCTGAATGATTTAAACTCTCATAGCGCTTAAAAACCTGTGCAAATGATAAACTTTTACTCCATTATGGTTAAACACTGCAGTAACTCCACAACATTTGTGCATTTTGAACTGTGGCTATATAATCCCAATATAATATGTGCACCAATGCTAAAATGATATATTGTGCAGCCTTATATTATTCATTCATTCATTCATTTTCTTTTCGGCTTAGTCCCTTTATTAATCTTGGGTCGCCACAGCGGAATGAACCGCCAACTTATCCAGCACATGTTTTACGCAGCGGATGCCCTTCCAGCCGCAACCCATCACTGGGAAACATCCATACACACTCATTCACACACATACACTACGGACAATTTACCTTACCCAATTCACCTATAGCGCATGTCTTTGGACTTGTGGGGGAAACCGGAGCACCCGGAGGAAACCCACGCGATCACGGGGAGAACATGCAAACTCCACACAGAAATGCCAACTGACCCAGCCGAGGCTCGAACCAGCGACCTTCTTGCTGTAAGGCGATTGTGCTACCCACTGCGCCACCGCGTCGCCGCCCTATATTATATTAGATTATATTATATTATATTATATTATATGCTATCTTGTATAAATCCTACGATCTGTAATACCGAAAATTTGTAGTGCTGAATATGTACAAAATGCAGACTGCTGCATATAAAACTTGAGAAATAGGAGTGATGTTGCTACGGAAACCATACCCACAAATGGCAAAAACATATATATATATATATATATATATATACTCTGTAGCGCAGATTTTTTTTTTTTTACATGATCTACATATATAGCGTTTCTCAAAGTCAATGCTTTACATAGCACTGCTCCCTCAATTAACTTAACAAAGATAAACTGGCCAGTTGTTGCGGCATCAACTAATTTGGGTTGGAAAAATGTCAGAGCACTTCAATGGTGGAAGATTCACAGCATATGGAGTGCTTTGTGGAAGAGGATGGACACAGCACAAGCAGAACACATAAGACAGTTTGTGATGAGCCCAACTAAAGCAAACAATGATGAGGGAACAGCAGAGCCTGCACGCTCCATTAGCACTGATCTGCACACATTACAGCCTACAGCACCTACCATTACAGCTGACCAGCGCTCACTCTCAACTCCTCGCTGTTAAGCCTGATTAGTTCAGGTTACTCAAAACAACTAACTTCCTCAAAACTTCTGTGTAAACAAATGTGTTTTTCTAAATATGTTCATCTTAACATTTTTAACTTTTAATTTGTAAAACTGCATGTTTGTGATGAGCGGACGTCACAAAGATGTCTCTGGTTCCCACAGATTTCTGGGTTTCCATGTTAAAGTGAAGTTGATCTTTTTTTAAAGTTCGCAAAAAAGAAAAGCTGACCACTGTAGGCAAGGTTAATGGAGAAAAATTGTCACATGGGGGTAATGTTTGCTAGAGTTAGAGTTTATTTGGTAAATGCATTTACATCTCCTATAAGAGCCATAAGTTAATTGTGCAGAGTGCGGAGCAGTAACCAAAGATGTCCGAACAGTAGCAAAGCAGGAATCAAATCATTTCCGGCTAAGAAGAAGAGTTGTGTCATGGAAGATGAAAGCGAAACATTTTTTGGACCGTGTAACATAGTTCAGTTAAGTTGTTATTAAAACTTTGTTCAAAAACGATATCACTGGATTGTCTGATGTTACTCATGTTCAAATCCTGCTCATTCAAAGAAAGAAATAAGACAAGAAGTGGCAGATTGATGGGACATACATCTCCCATTATTCACATTAGCACTAAGTCCAAAACCACCTTAAGCGAGCCTAAATCTGAGTGAAACAGAAGTTGCTGAGACTTTTATTTCAGTTCCAGCTGAAACTGAACATCGAGTAGGGGGCGGGGCTTCCTTTTTGCACGTCATTGCCTTGTAGCAAACTAATGTTAATAAGAGTGTGATTAAGAATATTGTGGCTGAAGCTGTCAAAGTGACGTCAGCAGAGAAGGACCACCACTCCAAACGTGGAAGCAAAAGGTGTGCTAGAAGAATAAACATTGTAAATTTAGATTTCACACTGACTTTAACCCTTGTGCACTATTCAAAGTTACTACCCTTTTGTTATGTTAAGAAACGAAAACATCCACTGAATTAAACTGCTGTAAAAATGCATCAGATAATTTTATTTATTTATTTATTTTTATTTTTTTTTGGCATAAATCTGTTAATCAACCTCAGTTCTGATTAAAACTACTAAATTGCTTAGAAAATTACAGGATTTTAACTCTTTAATTGACAAATTCATAATTGATGTCACTGACTTGGTGAAAAAAACACAAAATTACGTAATAAAAGTAATTTTGGACTGGATTTTTTTTTACCTTTTATCAAAGTCTTGGACATGTGAAACAACATTGCCTTTGATACATTGTTTTTGATTAATTTTCATTTTTTTCTCCCTAATTTACTGTTGGTGGCTGTTTTTGCACCATTGACTTCGATTATAACCAAATTTAATGATACCATATAATCATGCATGTTTTATTGTTGGTAGTTTTCCCTGTTGGGAAGAGGTAAAATTTGTAATATTTACTGTTGATGATCAGTTGGTACCATTAACCCTTTAGATAGGCCTGTGCAAAAAAAAAGTTCGTTTCTGGATTTTTGTATGGAGTATAACAGCAAATGAAAGTGTGTGCATGTCTGTCTGTGAGTGTGTGAGAGTGACCTTTGCGCACTTACCTTGATGTGTCTGAGAAAATCAAAATATGCATCTCAGCTCTCAGAACTACACGGAGTAAATAAAAACAAATACAGTGTATTTATGCCCCATCAAATGTGGTTATAATGGAAGTCAATGGGGCAATAACAGCCACCAACAGTAAATTAGGGAGAAAAAAGGAAAATCTAACAATGCATCAAAGCCAATGTTGTTACTAATCATTCACATGTCCAAGACTGTGATAAAAGGTAAAAAAAAAAAAAAAAAAAAAACAGTCCACAACTACTTTGAAAATATGTCATTTTGTGTGTGTGTTTTTTTTTTTTTTTTTACCAAATTAGTGACATCATTTGTGAACTTGGCAATTTATTAAATAAAATCCTATATTTTTTCTAAACAATTTAAGAGTTTTGATCGGAACTGAGGTTGATCAACAGATTTATGCAAAAGAAAATTAAAAATTAAAAATATTTATTTGATGCATTTTCACAGCAGTTTAATTCAGTGGATGTTTTCATACCGAACATAACAAAAGGGTAGCAAATTTGCCCAGAGTGTTGAGCTTTTTTAAAAAGTCAAAGCATTTTCTCAAGATATGCATCAAAATAAGGTTTGTCACCAAAAATTATTCTGCTAGCTGAAACACAGAAAAAGTTATGGCCAAATTAAGACATAAAAATCACCCCAGAGTGGTGAAAACATCCCCAAGAGTACATAAGGGTTAAAAATATTTTTGTGAATTAAGGGATTTTTAATATAAATGTGGCATATCCATCACTGGTTTCTCATGCAATATTTCAAAATGTGCTTTAACAAATGGTGATGGAAACCCAGTTAGTGCTGACTGCATGTGATTTAACTGCAAAAAACAATAAACTAATATTTATAGTTAAGTGTTAGCAAAGGGGATTTTGCATTTCATTAATTTTACAGTTTGGTTTTACAGTGCTGGAATTGTATTTTTGTTTGTTATCGCTGATTCCAAAAACAATACTGACTTCCATTTTTTTTTTCAAATTTTCTAAACATTATACATTTAAATGATTCAATTAGATTTTTAAATATAAATTAAATACATAATGATCGAACCTGTGCAAAACAAAAACAGTAGACTGACTGAATAAAAAACAAAACACTTTCTTCCAGTAGATGGTGTTTATAGAACAACAGGAAAATGACAATTCATTGGTTAGTGCTTTAAACAAAGCAGCTGACTTAATATGCATTATACAGAGATCATCTAAAAATCTTTTTGAACACTATAAGTGTTCCTCTTATACATACTTTAATAAAACCTCCAACCCCCCAAATCAGTATTTAGGATTTTCTTCCAAAATATAGTTTTTCAAACACAACCATAATCCATACACACTCAAAAAGTTATGTTTGCCCAAACTACTTATTTAAAATGACCTGAAACAACACAATTCTTGATTTTTTTACTTAATTGTTTTATTTTCGATCCACTTAAATTTGTAAAAACTAATAAGTTAACTTAATTCCTTCATGTTGTACCAACACAAATCGATTGTGTGGAACCCAGCATTTCTTACAGTGCATGAGACGAAATCAACAGATGCATAAATATATTGAATGAAGCTCATGTATTGTCTATGAAGTGGTTTACTCTAGCTTTAGACACAATGACCTGCACATTTCTTCATTCATTTTCTTTTCGGCTTAGTCCCTTTATTAATCTGGGGTCGCAGTGGAATGAACCACCAACTTATCCAGCATATGTTTTACACAGCGGATGCCCTTCCAGCTGCAATCCATCACTGGTAAACACCCATACACTCTCATTCACACACATACACTACAGACAATTTAGCTTACCCAATTCACTTATGTCTTTGGACTTGTGGGGGAAACCGGAGCAACCGGAGGAAACCCACGCGAACACGGGGAGAACATGCTAACTCCACACAAAAATGCCAACTGACCCAGCCGAGGCTCGAACCAGCGACCTTCTTGCTGTGAGGCAACAGCGCTACCACTGTGCCACCGCGCCGCCCCTGCACATTTCTTTTTAAAATAAAATTACAAGTGAATACACAAAGGTCTTACTACAAACCTTTTTAGTTAATGTTTAAAAAACACCATGAATCGACAAAGTATGATTTTTTTTTCTTTCTTTTAATTTGTTTAAAAAATATCTCTTGTTTTGCCATGACACTGCCAGCATTTCTGTCTGTTGGATTATCTGTGCTGCATTTTCAGCTTCTCTGGCTTCTGTTAAAGCTGTTCATGTTTACAAACTTTATACTATAAAATTGTTGCAATGCAGTTTGTATGCAAGTCTGAAACAGAGATCAGCTGAAAAACAAAAATTGTCTGCTGCTGATCGCATGTTTTGAGTAAAAAAAACGTCTGATTCCAAATTGTGGCCGGTCGATCAGTGCATCTCCACAGAGACATAAGCGACAACACTTCCCGTTGAGAGCACAGATGGCCTGAACATTAGCTGCTCTCCACAGAGTTACCAGGGCAAAGGGAGGCACTCAGCTGAACAGAACTGCACATGACCAGTTTAATATAAACACACATGCACTGGAGAATAACTCTCTGAAAACAAATGTACTTCCTCAGCGCTATGATTATTCTAGTCTATAGTGAGAATGCTGAGAAGCAAATCCACAAAACAGAATTAGAACTTCTCAATCCAGATATATAGTGCAGAACAGGTTATTTCTAATTGACCAAAATGGATTTAGTTATTACTGATAATGCCAATTTTAATGAAACACAACAATTAAGCCATTTTAATGAGCATATAATTTAATAAAAACCAAAATAAATATAAATCTATTTTTTAATTAAATATATATATTAGGAGTTGAATAATATAATATAATATAATATAATATAATATAATATAATATAATATAATATAATATAATATAATTCAATTCATGATTATTTATATAGTGCTTTTACAATGTAGATTGTGTCAAAGCAGCTTAACATAGAAGTTCTAGTAAATTGAAACTGTGTCAGTCCAGAAGTTCAGTTTAGTTCAGTTCAGTGTGGTTTAAATTTCACTGCTGAAAGTCCAAACACTGAAGAGCAAATCCATCAATGCTGAGCTCCACAAGTCCCAAACCAAGCAAGCCAGTGGTGACAGTGGCGAGGAACAAACTTCACCAATTGACGATAATAATAATAATAATAATAAGGAACTATTCTCACTATATATACAGATATGGAAAAACTAAGAGAAAATTCAGTTCCTCTGGATTTTCAAATTGTGGTTATGTGTTTAAATAAAATATATTTTTGATTTTATTATGTAAACTATTGACGATGACATATATTTAAAATTTTAAATAACAATATAATATAATATAATATATTATATTATATATATATATATATTTTTTTTGCATATAACAACAAAATGTGCCATGTTTAAAGTTTATATTCGTTATTAGACAACACAATACCAATGTTTAACGTTGTAAAAGTTAATATATTTAACAGTTGAAATAACCCTGATTTTCACTGAGATCAATTGAAAACATTTGTTATTCCTACCTATTGTCATTTTCTGAATAAAACTGGTCTAAATGACAATATCTTTATTTGAAATGTACAACGGGAGTGACGTTATCAGACCCTTATCGCATAAAAAAATACATTTTACTCAAACACATATTTTCAAGTGGTCTCTATTTTAAAAAAAACTGTATAAGTGTAATACAACAATACATTCATTTCAATTTTAATAATACTTTGCACTATTGCTTTTTTACAGTAATAATAACTGCGGATTTTTTAAGAGACTCTTTCTTTCGAATGCATAAACAAAAATTGTAAACACCCTAAATTTTTAGATTTTTAAATGTAAAGTCATTTAGTACTATTTAAAGGGCACCTATTATGCCCCTTAATACAAAATTTAATATAAGTCTTTGGTGCCCCCAGAGCGTGTCTGTGAAGTTTCAGCTCAAAACACCCTACAGATAACTTGTACTGTATACAGATTATACCTTATTGAAAATGGCAATTTTTGGGTCAGAGTAAAAACACACTGTTTCTCTTTTTGTGTCTTTAAATGCAGATAAGCTGGCTTGAAAAGGCGTGGGTTTGGGCATGTCATCTTCTGATTCCTTGCAGACAGAGACTCAGTCGCTGATGAAGCAGAGACCCAGTCAGAAATACCAACATTAATACTAAACCAGAAAGTTTCAGAATGGTTATTTGATAACAGTATTTAGTCAAGATAAAGGCATAAAGATAAAAGAGATTAAAGCAATGTAAAGTGAAGGTAAAACTGTATACAGTGCTCTCTAGTGGATTTGTCTTCTGAAACGTGCAACAAAACATACCCAATGTTGATCATTTTACGTTTTGCAAAAAATGTCAGCAAAAAAAATGGCAAAAAAAAAGTCTGGGTTGTAAACATCATATCACATAGTTTAACATGTTGCAGTGTTTTTATACAGGTGCTCATGTGACAAATGTAACAGGATGTCCACCAAAAACAAGAAATGATATACCAAAATCAGTGTTGGGTAAGTTACTTTAAAAAAGAATACTTTAAAGAAGATTACAAATTACTGATTACTACTGAAAATTTGTAAAAATTCAAATTCTCTCTTCATTCACTTTTTCTAATCCTGTTTGTCTTTCTTTTTACACAAAGAAGACATTTAGAGGAAAACTGGATACCTGTAACCATTGACATCGATAGTATGAAAAAGCACTGCAGTGTTTGGGTGTTCTGTTTGTCTGAGGTAATTAGTCTACTTAGTCTAAATGTGTATATTCCAAAGTATGAAGCTGATTGGTCAGTTCTTGTCACGTGACTCGCGGTTTTTAACTGGCTGCGCCTGTATATCCCAATATGTGTGCGTGCGCAAAAGACGCGATATGTGAACTGCCTCATAAGCAGCTACGCTTTACTTCACATTCAGCAGGTACCTTCACTCCCGATCCTGCACAAAAATTTTATTTAGCCTGTTCAGGCCGCGTGTTTTTGGGTGCCGGTGTCCTCCTTGGTGACGAGTATTGTCGTAGACTGCTTTCTGTTCTAGTGCTGAAAAAGTTGCTGGTTGAGTTAAAAGCAGTCGAAAGTTCTTTCGAGACTGGACATAGACTGCATTTCACAGCAATATTTTTGTTTTTACGCTCAATGAAATCAAAGTAATGTCTGCATTTCCACTTGAAGAAGCAACCGCTCTCGACAGCAACCATTTCAGCTTGCGTTCTCCAGCAATTTAAAAGTGCATGCTTATTAACTGACGTTGCAGCAAAAAACATGATTTAAAAGAAGCATTTTTTTTCTTCCAAAAACTATATTTGCAACGCAAGTAACGCAATTACATTGACTTTAGTAACTGTAACCAAATTACACAAATTTAAAATGTAATTCGATAAATTACTGCGTTCCTCAAAAACGTAATTATAATACAGTAACGCATTACTGTGGAACGCGTTACACCCAACTCTGGCCAAAACACCAGTGTCTGTCAACAGGTGTGGGCGGGCCATGTACAAGTGTGATGTCACATATTGCACATTCTCAAATCAGCTCATATGGACACACTGCTTTTGATTTATGGGGATTAAAAAAAAACGATTGGGTGGATTTTTGTCATCATAGGATGGATGTGTACACACACTGCCAGCACACTATAATGTCCAAACAACATGCAAAGTGAATTTTGCATAATATGTCCCCTTATTATTTTGAATATATTTTGAGATGTTGTTTGTGTGATTGCAAACCTGAATATTCAGCAGCAATTACTGCAATCTTTAAAAGTTCTGTGCTTTAAAAGTACAGTGCTGCTTTTTAAAATATTTTTTTTTATATTCATATATTTTTTTATATTTATTATTTATTTTTTTGTATATTTTAATATATAAAACATATATATTTTAAATAATGCTGCTTTTTTATATTTATATTGATTTATATATTTACATTTATGTTTTTAAATATTTTAAAATGCCGTTTATGTGATTGCAAATCTGAATATTCAGCAGCAATAACTGCAGTCTTTAAAAGTTCTGTGCTTTAAAAGTACAGTGCTGATTTCTGAGGTGTTTGGATACAGGGTACCTAGGACTGCACTATTTTTGTTTATGGGCGATATTAAGGACACTGTCCCCAGAGGTGACCAATATTTGTGTAAGATTCTTATTGTGGCATGCAAAAAGACTATAACAAGGAACTGGCTTAAAGACTCGTAAATGTAAGGAGTGGTTTGAGATAATTGAAGAAATTCATGTAATGGAAAAACTGACATTTATGTTGAGGATGAAAACGGATATTTTCAGAAAGGTTTGGGAAAAATGGTTGATATACAGGGAATAAAAATACATCCCCATTTAAATAAAAGGTAATTGGAAGAGATATAGCAATCTTATGCGTTTGGCTTTTTTTTTTTACTCTTTCTACATGCGAGTTTATGTGTGTATATATATATAGGTAATTATGTATGTGCATATTGATATGTGTATGTATGTAAAGTTTTTCTTGTTAAATTATTGTTCTGTATTGTAAAAAATAAACAAAATAAAAATAAAAGTTATTTAAAAAAAAGTACAGTGCTGCTTAAAACTTCTGTTTGATTATTTTCTAACATTATATGTTTTTTTACCATTACTGTTTTGCCGTATGTTCAATAATATATAATGTTATTAACGCAGACAAACCTAGACAGTAGCCTGGGCATTAAGTTGCATTCATTAATATCTGTTTACTGATTGATAAGAGGAAAAGTGATGTTTCAGAATCATTCTTGTTGAACGAGGCTTTATTTACACATGTGCTTGGTTTAAATGACAGCTCATTAGCATCACAAAGGAGCAACCCCTTCCACATCCAGAACAGGCAGTCTCTAAATATAGCCCTCTTAAATAATGTAGCGGCACTCAATAATTAAGTGCAATTGTTCTGGTCAGAAAAGAGGAACTTTTTTTATGGTGTCATGGTTAAAGTGGGGCAAGACGGCTGAGGTGTCGTCTTGCCAAGCAGGAGAGCGGAATCAAAAGGCTTCAATTACCATTCATTAATTCACCCATCAAAGACCATGCTAGCATTTAATAGGTTTACGAGGGCTTACAAGTATGTAAATATGTGTTAAAACTAACCATAAACCTTTATTCAGATTTATAACTTCACAGCTTTAAATATAACATGAGCCATGTTTGTGTTTGTTTCTTTGTGACTAAAAAAGTCATTTTACACTGAACACATTAAAAAATAAATATATTTGTATTACTTGAAAGGGTATGATGCATTAAACCATCAAATAAAATTTACAAAGTGATTGAAAGCATTGTTATATGCATTAAAGTGTCTAACTTGCTGTTTCAAATCACTTTTGTGAAAATAAAATGTCAATGTCATTCATTGTAATGTTACTCAAAAATTAAACTGTACATAAAATAATAAGTGATTATACTAAATTATTTTGTGTTAAATGGGACAAACGAGTAAACATTATGTTTTATAATTTTAAATTCTGAATTTTAATATTTTTTTATTTTATCTATAAAAACTTTTTAGTGGGATTAGTTAGTTTGAGGGTTTTCACAGTTATTTTTAAATAGATTTTTTAAATATACCATTAATGTTTATTGTTTTTTGTGTGTGTTTGTACATTTTAGTGGTTGTCTTCTGTAAATCAAGGTAAAAATGTATGATAGTCGATTTTGCTCAGAAAAATAAACAGGAATAAAAAGATTTTAAAGTGCAGGGGGAAAAGCTATTTATCAACAACAACAAAAAACAGAAAAAGTTGTTTATTGCTTTAGTGTGTCGTGTGTATTCAGTTGAAATTTTCTAAAAATATTATTCAGTGTCGCACTTGAATGATTAAAGAAAGTAAACATAGGACTTAAATGTCAAAAAACAAAAGAAAATAGCAAGGTAAATCACACATGAATTACAAAGAAGATTTGCCTGTTATGGATCCCTTTATAGGGGATCCATGGCTCTGTAAAGCATGTACAGTGTCCAAGCATCCGTGTTTGATCAGTTTAAGTATACGCTTATACTACTACTATATTGGAAAATAGCATACCCTATTATTCAAAATATTATAATATAATATAATATAATATAATATAATATAATATAATATAATATAATATAATATAAGTAACCATGGAAGTCAAAATAATCACAAAAAGATAAGTAAAGAAAAAAAAAAAAAATAACACGGCTGTCCATAGTCTTGAGATACAGATATGTCCAAGCATCAGCTTTTGATCTGTTTAAATAAACATTTATACTACTATATTGTAAAAAAGCATAGCCTATTATTCAAAGTAATATTATATAACGCAATATAATATAATATAATAAAATATAATATAATATAATATAATTAAAATTGTGAGTAACCATGGAAACCAAAATAATGACGGAACATTATCAAAACAAAAAATTACTTGGAAAACAAAAAAGAAAAGAAAAGAACACGGCTGTCCATAGCCTTGAGAAACAGATACTTCAACAAGTGGTCGTGACTTCGGATCAACAGGTTAAAGACTGAACAGAAGCACAGCACTACAGACAGAGCTGCATTTACTACTTACAAGCTGACTGCGAGAGATGAATTGTGACACAAGCGACGCGACATTCCTGTTCAATTTACAGTCATTCCAGATGTTTGAAGCAAGAAATGCAGCACTGTGCTCATAGATGTCCACCATGTGGGCAAGACTTCAACAGCTCTGTTTGCTTAACGGCCAAAACACGAACAGCAAAACGCACCAAGCAACTGGCTTTGGATATAAAACAACGTCTCTTACCTTGCTTCGTATTTGCCCGGAGGTTGACACTTTCCTGATGAGTTTCTGCGGCCCTTCCTGCTCTCCCTCGCTGTCGGATGACTCGTCCACCACCGGCCCCGAGCCCCCGACAGCCCCCACGGCGGGAACCCCCGAGGCAGACGCCGCTGCCTTCTCCGGCTCCTGCGGGGGAAAGTCACAGCACTCCGGGTTAGGAACGCGCTCAGCCGCTCCCTTCCTCTCCGCTGGGACGCGGGAGCTGGACAACGGCTGGAAAGCGGTTCTCTTGGCCGTCATGCTTTTGCAATTCTCTGCCCAACCGCGAGCCTTCAGACATTCACTTAGCCCGAGATTTTAAATGAAACTTTCCTAGCCGTGGAGCGTGCATTTTTACAGCGGAACACGGCTGGTTCTCCTGACCGCATGAAGGCTGGCGGAGGGCTGAGACGCTCGGAGCGGGAGGAAATCTCTGTAGCAAACCCTAGCGGCGGACGGGTATCTCACAAAGTATGGCGAGGAGGATACAGCAACAGATGTTTCTTCTGTAACATTATAGCCACAAGCAGACTGATCCTCAAAACCTGGTCAAATAGACTACGGTTTGGACACTGAAACGCTCCTTAAAAAACGTGCTCTCAAAGGAAAGATTTTACCTCAGCGCTAAAAACACTGGTCGAACATATTTATAAACATTATTATATGTATGTATAAACAGTGGCGAGAATATTCTGGGCCCCACGCGTTGCGCCCGCGTGGTAGAAATATCGTTTTGTCACTCAGACCTGTACTGAGATGTTGTTAACGTATAAATATAAACATTATGAGTTAGCAAAGTAACGATATAACATTGCACTATATATGACAGAATTCCTCGCTTGAGACTGTAACCATAGCAACAGTTGGGGGCTCGAGCTATTTTATGCAGGATGTGGCATTACACCGACATATCATATATGCCATTATTATCACTTTATTACACATTTAAATGTCGCAAGTAGTGCATCAATAGGTTTAGTATAGAAAACGCTGATTGCTGATTTGCTGCCGACACTAAAAATAATTGGTTGCTTATTTTCTCTCTCTATTATATTTTTCAAAATCCTCTTATTTCCACATAATTCTATAGTACATTATTTTCATCTGCACATTTTGTTTCCTAAAAAAAAAAATATACGCACCCTTACAGAATTGCACACATATTTAAATAGAATGAATTGTAAAAAAAAAAAAAAAAAAAAAAAAAAAAGAAAAGCCTATATTTGCTTTGCTGGCACGTTTTCTTTATTAGGTGTCTTGGGAATTCAACCAGTTGACCTAACTAATCCTATTGATTGTTTTTATTGATCAGTTGTTCAAATATCGTTTACATTCACAAGTAGTCTACGTTTCTAAAAATGTCACTAAAGAGCTTTAACTGTCTCTAGTTTCCAACATCTCCAAATGTAAGTGCGAATAGTAGGCTGTACATGTCACCAAATACACATCTAAGTATAATTTACTTCCACTATATCCACTTGAAAATGGGTCATTGCGGTTGGCACATTTCCTCTCCATTGTAACTTTGAATAGCTAACAGCAGCTGATGAAATGCCACTAAGTAAACCCGTGGAACAGTTATGTTTCCTGATTTATTGGCTTTAAATAAAAAGTAAAAACCCCTGTATTCGAGTGAAAAACAAACACACTAAATTATCATTAATACGTTTTCGATAGGCTATCCAACTTAATATTTTCACGACTAACTTAAAGGCTAATGGCTAACGTTAAATCAGTCCCGTTGACAAAGTTCATCGGTTTGTACAGAGGAATGTAAACTCGCCTAATGAGCGACCAAACTCAGCAGAAGATGGAAGATTCTTCGCGTATCACTGCAGCGATCTTGCACTCACATCGCGATAAGCCACAATCAGATCTAAAATCCTCAATAAACGCCTATCAACAGTGATCTGCACGTGCGTAAGGTTATAAAGGATCTCTTTGACGTCTGTCCGAATAGAAAATGTTCAGCAGTACTGACCAGTTCTTCCCAGGCAGGGCTGCGAGTATATTGGCAGTCATCTTCCATATTCTCCTAGTCCCTGTGCTCAGGATCTGTTCGCACACGCTTTCAGCACAAATGACGCGCTACTTTTACTCGTATAATCGGGCATATGGTTCGAGTCTATTACACCGAGTGTTATTTCCCTTTCTCCACTCCTCCCTACTCTATCAGGGTCTCCCAGAGGCTGAGCCTGCTTCTCTCCACGTGATAAATGTCATATCCCTATAAGGAATTGGAGCGCTGTTCGTGACGTCACGGAACCTGCTTTTTATCCCACTTTTTCAAAGACTTAATAACAATAAACAGGCCTTGGTTTAAAAACGCATTTTTGCGACTTAGAAAGGCATGTTTATTTTTGCTACAAGCAACATGACATACTAGTAGAAATATTATTCTAATTTTGTTATTTTAGTTTACCAAAAATTGTGACGTATATGACTAGTTGTTTAAAGCATTATTCGTTGGGTCATAAACAGTTAAGAGTAACAAACATTGTATATTTATATTTGACACTATTTTGCATCAAAATAATTTATTTGTCTAGCTAATTTACCAAGATGATGTCTAACTGTTGATGTCTAACTTATCTATACATTCATTCATTCATTCATTTTCTTTTCGGCTTAGTCCCTTTATTAATCCGGGGTCGCCACAGCGGAATGAACCGCCAACTTATCCAGCATATGTTTTACGCAGCGGATGCCCTTCCAGCTGCAACCCATCACTGGGAAACATCCACACACACTCATTCACACACATACACTACGGACAATTTAGCTTACCCAATTTACCTATACCACATGTTTTTGGACTTGTGGGGGAAACCCGGAGTACATATAATAATATGGAAGTATTATATGTACTAATAATGTACCGGAGGAAACCCACGCGAACACGGGGAGAACATGCAAACTCCACACAGAAACGCCAACTGACCCAGCCGAGGCTCGAACCAGCGACGTTCTTGCTGTGAGGCGAACGTACCCACTGCGCCACCGTGACGCCCTTATCTATACATATTTATCTTATTTTATTCAATCTTAACCATAAAGTAAAACTCATAAAAGTTGATAACAGAGTAAAAACATAATAATAATTATTATATGTACTAATAATAATAGCATATATTTATTGGTTTATTAGGCAATTCGTTTATTTTTATTTATAACAAAACGTATCTCATTAGTTGTTTAAAAGGTTATTGTAATGAAAATCATTAATAATAATATATTTGTCTGATATACCAAGAGGATTTCAAACATTTCAGCTAAGACGAGCTTGTTTTTATTTTATTTCTATACAAACCGTCAACCCATGCTTGCTTGTAAAGTTTAGATAACTATAGCCAATCTAAATTAAACCTGAACAGATTACAAACATCTTCGAAATCCTGTATCCTCAACAGAAGTAACATTTGTGAGTTATTTCTAGAAACGAACGCTTAATCATAGACTTAAAAGAATGTCCTTAACCGATTCCTAAACTGATTTTTCAAGTGCTTCTCTTGGAACCCATGAAACAGCAGCCCGTTCCACACGGAGGAGTTATTGAATGGACAGTTTCTGTCCTTCGTTGTAATCCCTCCGTCTAGTGCTGTTCACCGGTGATGTAAACACTCATGACGTGACGTGAACATGATGAAGTAACAGTAGACATTTAACAGTGTATATGGTCATTTTTTTTAATTCTATAAAGCTTCAGGATGCACTCGCGTATTTTATTCAAAGGAACGGCAGCAGCCGTTGCTGCGAGAAGGATTCGCCATATATTGGGACCCTTGATGTCAAAAGAAGGTTGGAACTGCAGCGCACATGAGGTCAAACTCCTTAACACATCATCAGGTACTGGATCCGTCAAAGTCTGCTTATATGATATAATATCATTTCTTGTCGGTAAAGACTGTTGTTAAACAAGTTTAGTTATCTTTCACTTATACTGTCACATTCACGGGTCAAACAGAGCGCACAAACATTTCCTTTTTAAAATGATGTCAGAAATGTGTACATCTTTAACGTTTCTAGGAGTATAGAAATTTTATAAATGAAACAATGTTCGGTTTACAAGATTTGTTTGTAAACAGAATACTTAGTATGTTGTATGTTTGTTTGTTTATGCATACATACATTTGTTTTGTTTAAATGAACCCTTTTGTTTTCTTCACAGGTGACACTGTGAAGATAGGAGACATCTCGTATGTCCTCAAAACCCCCAGAAATCCAGAACTTGTGCCAGTAAATCACAGTATGTGCAAGTTATAAAACACCTGCGGTTTCTCTGACAACACCTGACACCATTAAAAGCCGCACACACAAACAAAACAGACCATAAATAGTCATTTAAAAATACAAATAAATAGAGCTTGCAGAAGTGTCAATAATTTTGAGAAAATGTTTGCATGATTTTATGCACGTCACTTTGGTTTGATATTAATTTAAACTGTTTACGCTGTAGTTTACCTTTTTTGTCATCAACAGTCAGTCAAAAATTGAAACCCATTGTTTAAATGTTGCACAGAATAAAAAAAATAATAATTACCTCAAAAATGAAAATCTAGTCATAATTTACTCATCCTCCTCTTCTTTCAAACCTTTCTTTCTTCTGTTGAACACAAAGGAAGATAGTCTGAAGAATGTCCATTGACTTTCATAGTATTTTTTGTTCCTACTATGGATATCACTGGCTGCTTTTTTTCTGCCAACATTCTTCTGAATATCTTTTGTTTTCAACAGAACAAAAAAATAAAAGTTTACAACTACTTAAGTATGAGTAAATGGTAAGGAATTTAGAATTTTTTTAGATTAACTATCCCTTTAACATGAGTGAAGATCATTATTGAGTATCAGAAATTGGACAGGATGCAAGTAATTTAATAATCTACAATTTAAGTTAATTAATTTTATGGCCGTGTAATTGTTTGCTGTTTCTTTTTCCAATTTGTACAATTTTGTATATGTTTGTGTGTATGTGTAATTAATTTGTATTTTATTTGTTTGTTTGTTTTTTCAGTGATGGATTCCTTGCCACAAATGGTCACCCAACACCTTCGCTGGATAATGCAGAAGGACCTTCTAGGACAGGATGTATTTCTCATTGGTCCTCCTGGTCCTCTACGACGTTCAATTGCCATGCAGTACCTGGTAATTTCATTGCCCCAATCTCACCAACCAATACATGCTTAACTTCAAAACAGTAAAACACTCTGACCATTTCACATCAGCTATATCCTTATAACCTCTTCTTCTTGTTTGCTAGGAATTAACAAAGCGAGAGGTTGAATATGTTGCCCTGTCCCGAGACACTACTGAGACTGATCTCAAACAACGCAGAGAGATCCGATCAGGAACTGCCTTTTACATCGACCAGGCAAGCTGTCATCTTTCCCTATTCACTTTCATTAGTGTTCTGACATCAGCATTGCTTGTTTGTTTGGTTTTATACTACATTTCTTTCAATAAACTATAAAAAAAAATTATTATTATTATTTAGTTGCAATTGATTAGTTGTTTTAGCAACGGTGTACAGACCATTAAGTCAAAATTAGAAAAAAAAAAGCTCATAAAAGATGATAACAGAATAGGATTACCTGGACAAAGAAAAAAAAGTATAAATCTAAATATGGACATAATGAAAATAAGAAAACATTAATTATGGATGGTCATTAAAAGAGCTGATGGCAACCTAAGCCTTTTGCAGACTTTTACACGTAAAAAAAAAATTCTAAGCATATTTGAGCATATATTTTATTAATGAGTAGCATATAGTATAAAAAGCAAATGATATATTTGGAAAAAGAACACTGATCAAAATTTTAGTTTTTAGTGTTAATCTGACACTTGATGAGATCCTGAATGCAGTTATAGTTACTTCTCAGGAACGATGAACACCGAAGGCGCCAACCGTCAGGTTTGATGACAACTATGATCCTCAGCATTCAGTTGCTGATCAGGGATGTCAATGTACCTATTAATTACAAATTTCCCCATTTTCTTATGTCTTTGGGATGTGCTGTGTTTATGTAATGATATTGTGATGTTCTTTAATGTGCACATATGAGGAAGTCCATTATGCAAGATAATGAAATTGGTTTGACTGCGTGCGCACACTTTTTACACTTTTTCTTTTGAATGTCACGACCACAAGCGCTCTATGTATGTTATGAATAGAGCCGCTGGTCTGAGTTCACATTCTTTATTATCCTCTGCAAGCCATCGTGTAATCAGTGCTACAGCTGAGCACCTGAAATTGAATACCTGAAAATTTTGTAAAGTTCGATATTACATGTTTATAAAAACTTGTATTTTTTTATATAATTTTTATAATGATAATTAATTTGCAATAAACAGTAAGCTAAATTCCCTTTTAGCAATAAAGTAATGGACTTATGTCAGTGTAATACACTGACAACATCACTTCTTATATCAGATATGAGCTCAACTGGGGTTGTGTAAAGGGTCGGCTCATCTTCTATCGGCTTTCTTCTTTTTCGTCCATCAGCTGATCTCATGCCTTATCATACATTCCTAAATGATCTGGCAAACCCTAAGTTTGGCAAAACCAAACTTTCCGGTTTCCGGTTGTCATCAAACTGAGGAAGAAACCGAAAGTGTGTGTGTAATTTGATGTAACGTCATGGTTAGGAGGTGTTTTCTAAAGCTAGATGGCAGAATTAATGCAAATGTTTATCAGAAGCTCCTTCAGCAACATGCAGTTCTACCCCTGTGTTCATCACCCAGAAATCAGAAATCCATTTTCATGTAAGACGATGAAGCATGTCAGTAAAAACAGGTAAAGCAGTCTCTTGAAGGTGAAAACATTGAAATAATGAAAAGGCAACCCAAAGTGCTGATATAAACCTGATTGAAAATCTGGGAGGTGAACAGGCCCTTAGAAATCCAATAGAGTCAGTGAACTGTGAAATACTGTGAGATACTAGTGATGTCCTTCAGATGAAGTCATTCAAAGCAAGAGCTTGTTCAATTAAAGGGATAGTTCACCCAAAAATGAAATTTCTATCATCATTAACTTGACTTGTTCTGAAGTAGTTTGTGTTTTTTGTTTTGTTGAACACGCAAAAAAAAAAAAAAATGTCAATCAATGTTGGAAACCTGTAACCATTTACTTGCATAGTACACTATCTGACAAAAGTCTTGTCACCTATCCAAGTTTTTGGAACAACAAATAATAACTTGACTTCTAGTTGATCATTTGCTATCAGAAGTGGCTTATTTGAAAGGCAAAGGCCTCTAGATTACGCTTATTTTACCAAAATAAAATATGGTCATGCCTTGATTTTTAGTTATTTAAATAGGACAGTAAGGTCTAACTTTGCTTAGAAAGTCTTGTCACTTAACAGAAATACTGTATGGTATAGAATGTAAAGTCATGGTGCAGTGGAAAAAGATTTAATATTGTGTATGACTCCCATGAGCTTGACTGCGTCCATACATCTCTGCAATGACTCAAATAACTTATTAATAAAGTCATCTGGAATGGCAAAGAAAGCGTTCTTGCAGGACTCCCAGATTTCATCAAGATTCTTTGGATTCATCTTCAATGCCTCCTCCATCTTACCCCAGACATGCTCAATAATGTTCAATCTGGTGACTAGGCTGGCCAATCCTGGAGCACCTTGACCTTCTTTGATTTCAGGAACGTTAATGTGGAGGCTGAAGTATGAGAAGGAGCGCTATCCTGCTGAAGAATTTGCCCTTTCCTGTGGTTTGTAATGTAATGGGCAGCACAAATGTCTTGGTACCTCAGGCTGTTGATGTTGCCATCCACTCTGCACATCTCTCGCACACCCCCATACTGAATGTAACCCCAAACCATGACTTTTACTTCACCAAACTTGATTGATTTCTATGAGAATCTTGGGTCCATGCGGGTTTCAATAGGTCTTTTGCAGTATTTGTGATGATTGGGATGCAGTTCAACAGATGATTCATCTGACAAATCTACCTTCTGCCAGTTTTCCAAATGATCAACTAGAAGTCAAGTTTTTATTTGTTGCTCTTACAACTGGGATCGACGACAAGACTTTTTTCAAGTAGTGTATTTGTTTTTCCTATTATAGATGTTAGTGATTACAGGTTTCTAACATTTTCAGAATATCTTATTTTGTGTTCAAAAGAACAAACCAAAAACAAGTCAAGAGTGAGTAAATGAGAATTTTCATTTTGAGTGATTGATCCCTATTTTTTTTGACTGCTTTAACCTTCAGAAACTTTCATTGTAATTTTTCTTCTTGTGCTACAATAATTTTTTTTTTTTTTTTTGTGAAAAGTGCTTTGGTCTGTTGTAAAACTCCATAGCTTCAATCCTTTCAGATGGGTAATCCTTTAAAAATGATATCTTAAAGTATTGACAACATGAGTTTTTTATGTTTCTTGAACATATTTAAGTTAATCGGGTTTCAACATTATTCTTAAGTTAAGCTATTTTTAACTTAATGTTTTAAGTCTGTTAAATTGATGTTGAAGTGATTTGTAAAGCTAAGACAGCAACCATTTTTTACAGTGTATGTTATTCTTGCAAAACCTCTTTTCTTGTTAAGTCTTGATGATCAATCATATCAACTTATTCAGCTTTGTCTTCCCAAGCATTAAAATTATCAGCGGCAGCTCCTCTGTTCATAAATCAGATGAAAGCTTCACTCAGACCTTTAGTTCCAGTAAGAAAATGCTCACATGTTGCCATGGAAACTGTCTCTGAGCCTTTTAAACTGCACATGGGGTCATAACCCTTGCAATCTGAGTCGTTAAGTCCAGACCACATGACTTTAAAGCATTCTGATTATCAATTGTGCCTTAAGCAGATGATGTTTTGCTTTAATTCACACTGCAGTGTTACGGTGTTGCATCAAATTCCATCGCTTCTGCTTGTTTTTGCTGTCTGGGATGATGGATAGACAGTGGGTGTGGACGACTTGCTTAAAAGGTGGGCTGTATGTGGGGGCTGGGTGTTAACTAGAGCATCTCACTGTTCTCTTGGGCCCTGCGCTCATTTTCAGACCTATATAACAAGCTTTGTGTGTCAGGCAAACAACTCCCAGTTGACTGGCCTTTATGTGTGAATGGGAAATGTTTTATAGCCTACTGAATGATGAACTCTTCATGGATTTTCTTTCTCTCTTTTTTACACCCATCAGGAATAACATTATGACCACCCACCTAATAACAAATAAGTGTCAAATCTTAGCGCAGCATGATCTAGTTCATATACATTGCTGAGTGATGGTAATGCTGCAGTGTGAACCTGCTTTTCTTAGTTGAATCACAAATGTTCAATTAGGTTGATGTTAGGTGGATGTGGAGACCAAGACATTAACAGAAATCCATCTGCATGTTCCTTAAACTCTTCTTGACCATTCTTGTTGCCATGAACCTTGATTTGTCAGACCAGGCTGTCTGATCTTGGGCCCATTCACGCATTATTGGCTTATTGGCAATGGTTTACAGTTACCATAAGTTCTCAACTGGATCATCATCCACACACACAGACAAGTCTGTGATGAACTGTGTGCTGTGGTCACACTGTTGTTGCTGCTGGTGATTTGTGGCCTTGCAGTCTCTGTGAACAGGACAAATTATCAATGGATGAAGAATTATTTTTGTGCATTTTTTTTTGCGCAACATCAGATAAATACCACAAAACAATTTAATCGCATCTATGACTTGTAATCGAATATGTTTGCCTCATCTATCTATCTCCATATGAGCAACTTTTCTGGTGTGTACAGTCGTGGCCAAAAGTTTTGAGAATGACATAAATATTGGAAATTGGAAAAGTTGCTGCTTAAGTTTTTATAATAGCAATTTGCATATACTCCAGAATGTTATGAAGAGTGATCAGATGAATTGCATAGTCCTTCTTTGCCATGAAAATTAACTTAATCCTGAAAAAAACTTTCCACTGCTTTTTATTGTTGTCATTAAAAGACCTGCTGAGATCATTTCAGTAATCGTCTTGTTAACTCAGGTAAGAATGTTGACGAGCACAAGGCTGGAGAACATTATGTCAGGCTGATTGGGTTAGAATGGCAGACTTCACATGTTAAAAGGAGGGTGATGCTTGAAATCATTGTTCTTCCATTGTTAACCATGGTGACCTGCAAAGAAACGCGTGCAGCCATCATTGCGTTGCATACAAATGGCTTCACAGGCAAGGATATTGTGGCTACTAAGATTGCACCTAAATCATCAAGAACTTCAAGCAAAGAGGTTCAATTCTTGTTAAGAGGGCTTCGGGCGTCCAAGAAAGTCCAGCAAGCGCCATGATCGTCTCCTAAAGAGTATTCAGCTGCAGGATCGGAGTGCCACCAGTGCAGAGCTTGCTCAGGAATGGCAGCAGGCAGGTGTGAGCGCATCTGCACACACAGTGAGGCGAAGACTTTTGGAAGATGGCCTGGTGTCAAGAAGGGCAGCAAAGAAGCCACTTCTCTCCAAAAAAAAAAACATCAGGGACAGATTGATCTTCTGCAAAAAGTATGGTGAATGCACTGCTGAGGACTGGGGCAAAGTCATATTCTCAGATGAAGCCCCTTTCCAATTGTTTGGGGCATCTGGAAAAAGGCTTGTCCGGAGAAGAAAAGGTGAGCGCTACCATCAGTCCTGTGTCATGCCAACAGTAAAGCATCCTGAGACCATTCATGTGTGGGGTTGCTTCTCATCCAAGGGAGTGGGCTCACTCACAATTTTGCCCCAAAACACAGCCATGAATAAAGAATGGTACCAAAACACCCTCCAACAGCAACTTCTTCCAACAATCCAACAACAGTTTGGTGAAGAACAATGCATTTTCCAGCACGATGGAGCACCGTGCCATAAGGCAAAAGTGATACCTAAGTGGCTCGGGGACCAAAACGTTGAAATTTTGGGTCCATGGCCTGGAAACTCCCCAGATCTTAATCCCATTAAGAACTTGTGGTCAATCCTCAAGAGGCGGGTGGACAAACAAAAACCCACTTATTCTGACAAACTCCAAGAAGTGATTATGAAAGAATGGGTTGCTATCAGTCAAGATTTGGCCCAGAAGTTGATTGGGAGCATGCCTAGTCGAATTGCAGAGGTCCTGAAAAAGAAGGGCCAACACTGCAAATACTGACTCTTTGCATAAATGTCATGTAATTGTCAATAAAAGCCTTTGAAACGTATGAAGTGCTTGTAGTTATATTTCAGTACATCACAGAAACAACTGAAACAAAGATCTAAAAGCAGTTTAGCAGCAAACTTTGTGAAAACTAATATTTGTGTCATTCTCAAAACTTTTGGCCACGACTGTACAAGAAAGACGTGTATCTGAAATGTATAACAAAACGTACCCTAAATAACATATTTAATATTCGCATAAATATAGACAGCACCCTGTAGTGGATTTTTCATCTGAAACGTGCAGCAAAACGTAAACGGAGCAATGGATTTTACATTTTGCAAAAATCCAGGCTGAGGCACATATTTCCGGTGAGCTTGGGTTGATCTGTGCACCACTTTTGAAATATACTGACTTCAGTAGCATATGATCAACACAGAATGTGTGGCATTTCGGAGTTCAGAATCACTGTGACATCACACTTTGACCTTTCATCAAACTGATAAATCAGCAGCTTTTCCCATTCTAACACCACTGTACTGTACTGAAAACCTGCTCTTGGATTGAACGAATATGCTGCTTTGTGAACTGCACCATGTTTTATTTAGGACAAAGGTATTTTTATATATTAAGTTATATTAAACTTATTACTTCTAGATTACAGGAAAAAAAAATTAAAAATTTGAGTCACTAGCATTATTGACTTTATTCTGCAATTCGGAAGTGCATTCATTTTTGTGATTGTTTTAGAACTTCCAATTCAGTTCACTATGGGAGAAATGACTAGGAATAATAAGTGGCAGAAATCGGTCAAACTGCTTGCTCTACAAACAAGTGGTGTTCGTGACTATACATAAAAAGTAGAATAAAGCAATGAGAAAATATCAGTTTGCAACATCAAGAAGCTTAATGAGTTGTTTTTAACGTCTAAAAATCAATGGAAGTGAATGAGACCAGAAATCTTGAGGCAAAAAGATTCCAACGGCTGCACCCGCTCGTACGTGAAGAATAAGCTCAATATAAAACATTTTAATATATAGCAAAATTATGTTTCTTAATTATAAGACAATGCATTATGTATTTTACTTCTAAAGTTTTGATAACCATAGATAAGAAGCCAGCAGGTTCCATCTAGCATGATATACTCCTTGCTTTTGTATGTCAATTAAAGGAGGTGTCATAGATTTTATTTGAATATGGTTGTATTAAATTTAGACTTTTAATCTAATATTACAGCTTTTAGTCCTTTTATTAAATTAATAAACTATATTAATCACAAAAACCATCTGTCATATGTTCTGCTCTTCATTATTTCACCACAAACCAAATGGGCATCTTTGTATGGAAAGTCAAAAAAAAGTTACTTGTGGTCCAAACCCTCTTTCCTGTTTAACTCTCTTTTCTTGTCCCTCATTGAGGTGAAGCCGGTCAAAAGGCATTTAATTCCTCTATTTACAGTCTGCTGTGTCATTGACAAATACACTTGTGTGTGGTCTTAACTAGTCTCTCTAGTCTGTGTCAAAGGCATTTCTAGTAATTATGTGATTATGGCATCCAGAATGGATATTGATGCTGAGCTAAATTTGGACCATCTGGCTACATATTTATAGGCCCTGTTCCCACACAATCAGGCATGTATTTACATGTTAACCTAATTATATGGCGACTTGTTTTGCGGTCATCGGAGTAGCCCAGAATTTCCTGCCTTTGACGTCAATGGCGTTTGATTCTTGAGCACATATGTCAGCATCGCTGAATCTTCATAACAGACAAGATTTAGAGAGTCAGACCACTAATGGGGAAGATCCTAAAAAATGGACTTGTCTTAAATCTATTGAACTGCTCTGTGAAGTGGGTGAAATGACAGATCAACACTTTCTTCAACGCAGAGCAGTTAGGAATTCATTTTCAAGACACAGAAGAACAGAGTTATTCCAGTTCTTTGATGATTATTAAATATGTTTTTATTTTTTTTGAAATGTAAAAAAAAAAAAAAAACTTAGTCGTTCAAGACTTTTGCCCATTGCTGTTTTCTAAAATGTAAAAATCAAGAATAATTTTTTTTTCTCACTTATTTATTTATTTATTTGTTTGTTTTTATAATTTTTTTACATGAGTGAATGAATTCAGGTAATGTATTTTTATTACTCTGATTTTGTTACACTTTTATTTTTATACATATGTTATATTTCTCTTTACTATGAGCATTTTTTTTTCTTTTTTCTTTTTTGAGATTTACTAAATGAATTAGTGTACATCTCTGTGTTATTTAAAGCAGCAACAAATAGAGTTCAACTTACTGTTCTTTGCTGTTTGGTGATCGTGCAACATCAACTCGGGATTATAGTGACAAACAAATGTGTTATAATAAAAGCTTAATCCTTCCTAATTTTTAATTTGTATTAAGTACATTATGTAATTTAAACTAAATTATTAAATGTTTGTTGGTGCTCATAGTCACTCCAGTGAAATTAATTCTTTTTAAAAATATTTCCCAAATGCTGTTTAATGGGCTTTTTTAAAACACATTTTTAATAGATATTTAAACATTGGTTTTAATAACTGATTCCCAATAGCTAATTTATTCTGTCTTTGCTGTGATGACAGTACATAATATTTTACTAGAAGCAAAATTTAATAAGAAATACTCTGCAACAACAACAACAAAAAAAACTTAAACATTAATTTAGGGGGAAAACAAATTTCACAGAATGGCTATATTGGAACTAGATTGGAACTATATTGTCTTTAGCTGAACTTTTCAACTAACATAATGACAGGTTCACAATCCTGCTTTTCTGTACTGTATTTATATTTTTACATTACTGTGAGGGTTGGGGTAGACATTAATAAAATACAATTTAATGATTAATTTAATAAATAATAGGAATAATGCTCAGTACAATTACTTTTTT
Source organism: Danio jaintianensis (assembly GCA_903798115.1). Lineage (NCBI taxonomy): Eukaryota > Metazoa > Chordata > Actinopteri > Cypriniformes > Danionidae > Danio > Danio jaintianensis. Next base: position 1,969,664 of record CAIGQV010016631.1, read on the forward strand.
TAATTTAATGTGATGGTTGGGTTTAGGGTTGGGGTGGGGGTAGACATTAATAAAATACAGGTTATGGATAATTTAATAAATAATAAAAATAAATCTTGTTAACTTCTTCCCTACGGCTGTATCTTTTCTAGCAACAACCCTATAGTGTGCAAGATACATCATGCACTGGGACGCATCGTCAGTGATGTATCCTGGGATCACTGGGTATTTTGGGTCTTTCAACATCAGACACCCTTGCCCAGGTGAATCAGCCCTCTTTATCCATAGCCATGGCTTTCTCTGCAGCTTCACAAATGGACTTAATGGCCCTCTTCTTAGCTGCTACTGCTAGGCCTAGTTGGTTGAAGACTTCACAGAGTGAACGCCCTGCAAACCCTCTACAGCCTACCTCTATTGGCTCACAGTGGGTCTTCCAGCCCCCTTCCCGGCACTTCTCTACTTCTTGTACTTTGAGTGTTTCCTTTCATTTGCCTCTTCCATCCGCTTTTCCCAGGGCATTGTGACTTCAAGCATAATCAACTGTCTTGTTGCCTCAGAAATGATAATTATGTCTGGTCGAAGTGATGTTGTAATTTTGTGCTGTGGGAACTTTAACTGCTTCCCCAGGTCGACTTCCAACTTCCAGTCAGGGCCTGAGTGGAGGAGGCCTGACCTTGTCCTTTGCAGTAGGCAAGGTTCCTCCCCAGTTTTCACAAAGTCAATCCTCCTTTTCAGGGCAAGACGGTACCTACCAGAGATGATGGCATTGCATAAAAAGAACACTTCTGGTCTAATTGGATTTTAGATGTTAAAAACAGCTCGTTATACTGCTTGATGTTGCAAACTGATAAACTCTTATTATATTATTCCTCTTTTAATGTATAGTCATGAACACACTTGTTTGTAGAGCAAGTAGTTTGACCGTTTTCTGCTGTTTATTATTCCTAGTCATTTCTCAACTGAATCTGAAGTTCTAAAACAATCGCAAAAACAAGCGCGCTTCTGGATTGCAGAATAAGGTTAATAAAAGTATCTTGAAAGTTGTTGCACCAGAGAAATATATTAGCTTATGACCCTGTTGTTATTTTGATCATTGTTGTCATTTAAGCTGTGCCATAGTAACCCAGTAATATTTTCAGAATCAAACCAGTTCATAAAAGCTATACCTCAATATGAGCTTTCTGTCCTGTACAGTGTGCGGTTCGAGCGGCGACTGAGGGCCGGATTCTGGTGTTGGAGGGACTGGAGAAGGCCGAGAGGAATGTGTTGCCAGTCCTTAATAACCTGCTGGAGAATCGAGAGATGCAGCTGGAAGATGGACGCTTCCTCATGTCTGCACACCGTTATGACAAACTCCTGGAGGTGAGGAATGACATGCTATGTCTACAGAAGCAGACGGACCAATCAGAGAGCTGATGCTTCATCACAGAGATGTTGAGAACGCTTAAAGTCTGTGTAAAATCTAAATTTACAATGTTTATTTTACTAGCACACATTGTTATCGTTTAAGTCAACAATGAATACGTCCAGGTTATCTACTGAAAAAAAAAACTGTTAGTTTTGGTCATCTTCAGTCAAAGTTTGACCATTTGTTCTGCATTTGGAGTTGCGATTTTTCCTCAGTTGACGTCAGTTTGACGGCTTCAGCCACAATATTTTTAACTACAGCACTTACTGTTAGTTTGCTACGAGGGAATGATGCGCAAAAAGAAAGTGCGGTTCTCTGCTTAATATTCTATTTCAGTTGTAAGTATATACACTATACTAAAAATACTCAGCAACTTTTTCGGTTTATACAGACGTAAAAAAAAACTTTATCCCTTGGTTTGAGAGACAAGGCTTAAGGCTAGTCCTAGACTAAATTGCTTGTATGAGCCTTCTTAACTAAACATAACTTGAAGTGACATAAACCGATTCAGGGTACACACCAGTGATGTGTTTTTCATTTTCTTCAAGTCATTTTTATAAAAGCTGCTTAATAGCCTAATTTATTAAAGGGTTGGTCCTGGCTTAAGCTAAGCACTGTTTGTGAAACTGACCCAAAAATATTTACATTTGCTATTAGTTATACACACATAAACAGAAAAGGGAAGATTGTTGCACATCACCTAAAAACATTTACCAGCATTTTATTTTTATTTTTATTTTTTTACAACCAATTAAATGTTTTATATGGATTAAAATTGTATTTTAATAATATTTTTTGAAAGCATTTGCATAATTGTGTTAATTGTTTTGTAGCACCTGCTAGTAGTGATCTGCTGTATTTCTGTTTAATTGGCCATATCTTTTTTGTTTGTTTATTAAATATTTATATTTAATTGAATCTATTATATGTTTAGTTTAATTGTATGTTATCAAACGTATAATTTTTTTGTTATTTTCTTTTTTATTTTATTTAAACAAATAATTTTTTTTAATTTTATTTAGCTCAAAATTAATCTTATTTTCTTTGTTTAATAAATATTTATATTCAACTGAATTTATAATATTTTCCATTTAATAATATTTTATCAAATGTGATATTGGTTCTATCACTTTCTATATAAAAACAATATTTGTTTTAATTAATATTGTTTTATTTTAGAAATGTTTATTTTATTTTGAAATACCCTTTATTAAAAATTAGTTTATAAATTTTTATTAAATTTGATTTGATCTTCTTTTATTGTTTTAAGCCTATTTTAAAAACAAAAGCCATTATTACTTAAAAAAATAAACTGTTATTCAATCTATTTTTAAAGAGTGTTTCCTACATTTGTGTTGGTCTAATAGGAGCACACTAAAGAAGAGCTGGATGCCTGGAAGATTGTTCGGGTGAGTGAGGATTTTCGAGTCATTGCTCTCGGCCTTCCTGTTCCACGATACAAAGGAAACCCGCTGGATCCACCACTGCGCTCCCGCTTCCAGGCCAGAGACATTTACTACCTTCCCTTCAAGGTGCTTTCACACACTGACACGTTATGAATGTGAGAATTACCAATAAATATGTCGAGTCAACAGTGTCTGGTCTGTAACTCTTTATGTTTTTGTGTTAAGGACCAGCTGGAGCATCTCTACAGAATTGGATCAAATGTTCCTGCTGAAAGGTAGTTTTCAAATATGGATATTTCATTGACGATGCCGCAAACTGAATGCTAAAACTGTGTTTTTTCCCATCGTAGGGTGTCCCAGCTCTTGTCTTTCGCCACTACTCTTTGTTCTCAAGAGTCTGCCAGCTTAAGCCTGCCTGATTTCCCTGTGGACAATCTCCCATCAGCCCTCACTGTTCTGGTGAGTAGCAGATTGCAGGAATTATTATATATAACAGTTAATGGTAAAGTGAAATCTTTTTTTTTTTTTTTTTTATCTTCAAAAATGGTATAATTTTTATCAAAAATACATTTTTAAACTCTTTATTTTCATTTTCATTGAAAAAACCTACATGCATACAGTACCGCCTAAATCCTTACAAGAAAGAGATGGATATATATATATCAAATATATATCCATATATCAAAGTTCTCTTGGAAGTACTCTATCACAGTGAATTTACTACACTTACTACAAAAAGGAAGTTAAAACCCTACCTCCCACCCCTCCCATCTAACATTGATCAAAATGTTTATGGAAGGTTCATAAAAAATAAAATAAAAGGCATATTATTACATGAATAACATTTACAATCATAATATGGAACTGACTGAGACAAAAATAAAAAATTGAAGCAAGGTGTACATGGACAATGAGACCAAAAGTATAATTTATAAGTTTTTTTGCAATACACATACAAAATAGAACTTCTTGTGTTTGGTTTCTACTGCAAGAACTGTCCTCTGCTTCTAAAAGTCCAATACTAGGATCAGGTTCCAGATTCATTGAATACACTGCAAAAAATGCTTTTCTTGCTTAGAGTTTTTGTCTTGTTTCTAGTCCAAATATCTACAAATTCTTAATTCAAGAAGCATTTTCTAGACAAGTAAAAAAAGATTGGCTTGTTTTAAGAAATAATATGTCAAAATTAAGTGCGTTTTTTCCTAAAACAAGCAAAATAATCTGCCAATAGGGTAAGCAAAATAATCTTGTTTTTCCTTCTGGCATAAGATTATTTTGTTTACCCTATTGGCAGATTATTTTGCTTGTTTTAGGAAAAAACGCACTTAATTTTGGCATATTATTTCTTAAAGCGAGACTATATGCTTGTCTAGAAAATGCTTCTCGATTTAAGAATTTTTAGATATTTGGACTAGAAACAAGACAAAAAATCTAAGTAAAAAAAGCATTTTTGCAGTGTACACTTCAGAAAGCAATTAAAATATATTTTTCCAGAACAGTTGAAGTTTACTGCATGACCACAAAGAATGAAACAGTGTTCCTGTTGACACATTGCACTTATTACAGCATGAAATGGGATTGTTGGGAATATTTTATCAAGTTTTAGTCCCTTTATTAGTCAGGGGTCACCACAGCAGAATGAACCACCAACTTATCCAGCACATGTTTTACGCAGCGGATGCCCTTCCAGCTGCAACAAAATACATTTTAAATTTTTGTTATTTTATGTATTATTTATCGCTGTTGATTTTTTAAAAAAGTGTTAAAACTTTTTTATTATTATTATTATAGAAAAGTGATCTTTATGAAATGTTTGTAAATTTGATCTGTTTTTGCCATGACATAGCCAGAGAAGGTGATAATAAACTCAAAACCCTCTCTCTTGATGAATTGTGCAGTTTCTGAAATGTACTAAAATATGGAATTGTAAAAACAAGGCTTTTTCATTTTTATGAAGATTTTGATATTGAGAAATTAGGATTTAATTTTAATTTAGATTTATATTGTCAATTTATTCACATTATATTACATTTGCAACTGTTTAAATCATCTGGATTCAGTTAAAGGGGTAGTTCACTGAAAATGTCAAATTCTGCCATCGTTTACTCACCCTTCACTTGTCACAAACCTGTTTGAGTTTCTTTCTTTTACTGAATATAAATCTCTTATTGAATTATGAAGTTGTCATAATTATGTACTATGTATTCATCTATATTGATTTTGTCAAGAAATAGCCACAAGTTGCTGATGTGGCAACAAACAAACATGTCTGCTGAACATAAAACAACATATTTTGAAGAAAGCTGTAAACCTGTAACCTTTGACTTCCATAGTGTTTGTTTGTCCTTGTAAGTCAGTAGCTACAGTTTCCAGCTTTCTTCAGAATATCTTCTTTTAGGTTAAGCAGAGAAAAGAAACTCAATATGATATCTAACCAACTGAGGGCTAGTACATAATGAGTCAATTTTCATTTTTGGGTGAACATTAGGCTGGTTTGGTTCAAATGAGGTGCGATCGCTCTGTTCAGTTTAATTAAATAAGCATGAATGCTGTCATCTGAAAAAAATAATAATAAATCAAGCAAAGTCTGGAGTGTGTGTGTGGTGCAGTACATTCTTTGTGTGGATGTTGTTGAATATTTTATGTTTATCTGTATTGCAGAATCTGTTCCCCATGCTGTCAGTTCAGCAGCTGGTTCAGAGACTTTACCCGTATGAGGCCATGCTGGGGAAAGAAGGCCGCACCGCTGTGGAGGGAGTGCTTAATGTAAGAATCACACTCTAACACAAAATAAAGGCTAATGGCTTCAAATCTGGACTGGTAACTATA
>CAIGQV010016631.1:2015285-2054383 GCA_903798115.1 Danio jaintianensis
AAGTCAATGATTTACATTATTTATTTAGCCTGACATGTTTACTGCTCCAAAATGTTTTAAATGTTTCTTAAAATAAAATATAATGTGTTCAATGGGGAAAAAAGTTGTTGTTTTTCACCTGAACATTTAAAAAGAACATATTTTAGAGCAGTAATCACAATACCGTGAAACCGTGACATTTTTCATCCAAGGTTATCATACCGTCAGAATCTTATACCGGCCCATGCCTAGCCTCGCCCCCTACTCAATATTCCATTTAAGTTGGAAGTACATCAACATACTGAAACAAAAGTCTCAAAAACTCCCAGTTCATGCAGACTTTAACATCCATCAAAACCTTTCCATTCTGTGCAAGGCTGGAAAAATGTTATTTGGAAAAAAATTATTTGTCGTTAAAATGTTCTTACCCTAAATAAATTATTCTTTTAATAACCTTTAACTAAAAGGTTATTTGCGGGAACAAAAATGTTTTTTCTATGGCATCATCACTGCAAAAACCTACTTTTTTAACCTTTATTTCTTAGAGCGTGTGGTCGAGTAGATGGTGTTCAGTTACTTTACATGAGTAAAACCAAAATCATAGAGCATTTATGACCTTGGTCCACAAAACCAGTCTTACGTTTCACAAGTATATTTTTTGGCATGGTTCAAAATGATCGATAATTCCTTGATACCAAAAATAATGAGACTATTAAGTAAAGATCATATTCCATTAAGACATTTTGTAAATTTCCTATTGTAAATATATCAAAGCTTGGTCCCACTTTATATTGTGGCCTTAAAATAAATGTACTTAAAGTAAATTTAATAATTTGTTATAGTGTACTTATTATGTAAATACATGTTTTTACATTGTACTTATGATTGATTAAATACATGCATGTAATTATATCTTTAATCACTCCTTTGACCATCCCTTACACATTAACCCACCCTTAAACCTACCCATATCACCAAACCTGTCCCTAACCCTATACCCGTATCCCATTTCAAGAGCACCAGATGTGTTCTGCAATGCATATGAACACAGTAAGTACAGTGTGTTTATTTTTTGGTGCAAGTACATAGTAGTTAAGGCCACTTAAAATATACTGGGACCCAAAACTCAATTATTGATTAGCAATGTGCATCATTTAGACCAGGGGTTCTCAATTTTTTTAGCCCGTGACCCCCAAAATAACAATTCCAATGACTCGTGACCCCCATTATCCTCGGAGGGGATAATAAACATACAAATGTTGCACACAATGGTGCAGACACACCACTAGGCCTATATAAAAACAAGCATATTTACAACACAAACAGTGCAACAGTCCAACAACCATATAATTTTTTTTTTTGTCATTTATTAATTTGTTTAATTTAATATTAACTTCAACTAATGAGACTGGTGGGCACAATGTTTACAACACAGGTCTATTCTTGGTTTCATTTTGGAGACCATCCTCAATGTTCTGTCATGTTTAGTTTTAAAAAAACGATTATTTTTAATGTACGTGAGTGCTGTAAAGGTGTCAAAGTTTACCGTGGTGCCATAATATCAATCTGCTGCAACTAACACTATTGCTGTGACATTAATCTAGCATAATAACCCCAGGGGTCTCAATATCAAAAGGCTGATGGCTTTTTATTTGCATATTGTTTTTTTTATGTAACTATTAAATACTATTTTTGTCTTCTGTAGGTTATGGATAAAATATGGTGATTCTAATAGTTTAATAAAATTTATTTGATTTTTGGTTTATTCCCCTGGGGGGAAAGGGGGGTCCCGATCCCCACTTTGGGAACCACTGATTTAAGGTTATTGCACACTGAATCCGAAATTTTCGTCCGTCATTGTCGCACGTTAAAAAATAAATTTGACCTCACGTAGATTCAGTCATATTGTCACACTGCCTCCGAAACTTTCGTACTTCATAAAAAAATTAGAACCGTGTTCGATTTAAAAAAAATATATATATTTTTTGCCTTTCGCATCCGAAAAAGCGCTTTGAGAGGTGTTTTGACAGTTTAGAGCCACCGTACAAGCGAAAAGCTAAATACAGAATGCCGTCATTTGAGCTACAGATAACTTTATGACAAACACAATGCATAAAATAAAGACAGAATGTGGCAGGCAGTTGAGAACCCGTGACTGGATTCAGTGACTGGCGCACCTCTGCCCTGCTGCTGTTTGGTGTGTGTGTGTGTGTCCATACCTTTTGACGTACTGCCCATAGACATTATAATAGAAAGCATGGTCCGCTTTCGTTCAGTTGCTTCGACACGTCAACATGGCCGCCATCTTTTATAATGTCTATAGGTACTGCCAGTCTCAGGATTTTTTCACGTACGTGAATTTTTGAACAAACAATATATCAAAATTCCACTGATTTCCTGAAATAGACTTTGCATTTGGGGATAATCCAGCGCAGCTCTTTGATCATACTTTTGAACTGAACTCTCCTTTCTCTCTATGTCATATTGGATGGACACAATATGCAGCCTATTCCTCTTTCTTTTTCTACTTTGGAGAAGAGAGGAGAACAAAGTATCACTGCTTGAATAGACTCCAAAATGTTTTGAGTTTTTTTCGTAATGGATTAATTATAACGCATCTGACTCGGTGTGCAAGGTTTGTTTATGTGATGAATTTTTCGCATACAAAAATTTCGGACTTCAGTGTGCAAAGACCTTAAGACAAATTCAAAGGCCTTTTTTCTTGAATATTTAGATTTTTTTTTAACCCTCAGATCCCAGTTTTTAAAATAGGTGTATCTAAGCTAAATATTGTCCTGTATTACAAAGTACATCAATGGAAATATTTATTCAGCTTTTAGGTGGTGTGTAAATCTCACTTTTAAAAAAATCTAGTTTTGTGGTCCAAGGTCATATTTGTTCTGGAAACTGACGTGTTTTCACCCTTAGTTTGGTTTATTTAGGCATGTATGAACACAGTCGTCATGCTAAGTTAGATTTACTCTGAAATGGTCTGAGATCTTCTAAATGAAGCGGTCTTGGCTCACTTGAAAATGAATTCTTGTGTGGTTCACTTGTGTTGACAGAGTGATCAGACCCAATGGAGCAATGATCCAGGCTGTTACTCAAAGTATGAAGAGATATTACATGCATAAGCAGCAGCTTTGCTCAAAATAAATAATGGGTTAAAGGAACACTCCACTTTTTTTTGGAAATAGGCTCATTTTACAACTCCCCTAGAGTTAAACAGTTGAGTATTACCGTTTTTTCATCCATTCAGCTGATCTTCGGGTCTGGCAGGATCACTTTTAGCTTAGCTTAGGATAAATCATTGATTCGGATTAAACTGTCAGTGTCTCATTCAAAAAAAAAAAAAAAAAAAAAAGGTCGTTTTCTAATATTTTATTTTTTTTCCAATTTAAAGCTGGACTCTTCTGTAGTCACATCATGTACCCATGGCAAATGAAAAGTTGCTATTTTTTATATGATATTAGCAGCGCTAATCTAGTTACCGATCTGGGGACAATTTTCAGGGGCTGCTTGTATCATTACGCCTGCTACAGCCGGGTATAGCAATAAAGTGTTCTGAATCAAACAAATGCTTTTTTATCATCAAAAATTCCTAGAAAAAATAGCAGTCAAACTGTTTTCAAAATTTATTTCTGATGATTTCCGAACAATCATGTAACACTGTAAAATGAGTAATAGCAACTAAAACTTGTGCTATGCCATCACAGGAGTATTACGTTTTCAAATGTATTCAGATAAATTATTTCACATTTTGCTGTTTTTACTGTATATGCATAATAATTATTGCTTTGGTACATACGAATCTAATGTAGATCCACAATATATAATTGTAAAGCATTGTATAGAAAATATTAATTTAAAAGAGTGTTCTGTGAGGGGTGTACTCATTTATGCTTAGCTACTATATGTATCTATGTATGTATGTATGTATGTATGTATGTATGCATGTATGTGTATATGTATGTATGTATGTATGTATGTATTTATTTATTTATTTATTTATGTGCCCTCCTGAATTATTAGCCCCTGCTGTATATATTTTTTTCTCCAATTTCTGTTTAACGGAAAGAAAAAAAATTCAACACATTTCTTATCATAATAGTTTTAATAACTGATTTCTTGTGTCTTTGCCATGATTACAGTAAATACTACTTTACTAGATATAGAAGATTCTAGTATTCAGCTTAAAGTTAAATTTAAAGGCTTAACTAAGTTAAGTAGGTTAACTAGGCAGGTTAGGGTAATTAGGCAAATCATTGTATAAGGATGGTTTCTTCTGTAGACAATGGGAAAAAAAATACTGCTTAAGGGGACTAGTAATATTGACCTTAAAATGTTTTTTTTTTTTTTTTAAACTGTTTTTATTTTAACCGAAATAAAACAAATAAGACTCTGCAGAAGAAAGAATATTATAAGAAATACTGTAAAAAATTCCTTGAAAAAAATATTCACGAGTGCTAATAATTTGGACTTCCACTGTATATATTGATAGATGGATGAGATCTGTTTAGCATTATGTCATGCAATAAAAAACTGTAAAGTGTTATCCACAATATTAAATGTCATTTGCACTTTGCATGTGTGGCATATAGTCTCATGTCAGAGATGTAGAGAGATATAAGAGGAGAACGAGGGATGACCCAGATATTCCTCCCCCTCTGCCACCTCTCCCTCCCTTCAGAGGCCCAGAAAGAGATGGAGGAAAAAAGTTACTCATGTCCCACTTTTCAGTGACCTGCTTTTTTGCCTTTCAAGCACTAGAAGGAGAAGTGCAGTAGTCCACTGAGGCGGAAATGAGGACACGTCCCTCCCAATATGGCAAACTCTTGTGTCCGCTCGCATCTCTTGTGCTGTGTAATGCAAACAGCATCATCCTTATGTGTCCTTATCATAGTAAAAAAAACACTGTGCATTTTCAGCCTCATCAGTTTCTATAATCAGAATTGAACCAGCTTCAATTTGTGTAAAATATAGGTGATCTTTTCAGACATTATTGATTTTTTTTTTTTGTTTTTTTTTATTTATTTTTTTATATTTAATGTGTTTTCATAAGCAATCCGAGATAGATCAGGCCACGTGACATATGGTAGACCACAAAAGTCTGAGGCCACATGTAAAAAATGTTTTAATTCTCTTAAGTTTGTTGCTTTTTCTCATGGTAAGTTATTTTAGTAAATCAAAATGTGAATACCTTCAAAAGAATTTCAGCTTATGCTTACAGTTGAAGACAAAATTATTAGCCCTCCTGTGAAATTGAAATTATTTTTCAAATATTTCCCAAGTGCTGTTTAATGGAGAGAAGTTGTTGTTTTTTCAACACCTTTTTCAGCACAATAATTGTAATGACTGATTTCTTCCATTTCTGCCATATTGATAGTACATGACGTTTTACTAGTTTGTAAGATTCAGTAATAAAGTGCAATTTAAAGGCTTAACTAGGTTAATTAGGTGGTTTGTTCTGTAACCAATTGATAAAATAATTCTTTAAGGGGGCTAATAATATTTACCTTTGAACTGTAAATGACAGCAGCTAATGAACATGTTCTGAGGGACGATTTGAGAAAGAAAATACAAAGAGTCACAAGATCAGTGTCACATTTGTGCTAGCATTCAAATTATGGGGTCATTATGAATGTTTGGGGGGCCAGTAAGATTTTGAATTCTTGTATTTAGCACAATAAATTGATTAAAAGTGTTACAAATGTTATATATATATCTATATATATATATAGATATATATATACTAATATTATAATTAATGTTGCTCTTTTGAACTTTGTTCTGATAAAATATATATGGCAGTTTTCAAAAAATATTAGGCAGTTTTTTTTTCAACTTTGATATTAGTACACTGTTAAAAATTTAATGACAAAAAGTCAAGACGACAAATATTTTATGTTTAAAACGTTAACTTATTTTAATAGGTTAATCAGATTTCAACAAAATTTTAATTATACAAAGTTGACTTAATATTTGTAGTCAGTTTGACTGATGTAAGTTGAGATGACTAGGAAAGTTAATTTGATTCAACAAAAAATTTAAGGTAGCAAGATTTTTTTTTTACAGTGTAATATTTGTTTTGTTTTTTCTAATAGGCTTGTTCTTAAGGATCATGTTGTTTAACATTCACATTTTAAATTCTAATAATATTTTACAGTATTACAGTTTTTTATGATGATTGTTTTTTTTATGAATAAAGTCTTTGTGAGTAATCATTAAACATTTAGTAAACATTAAGTAAACATTTTTAATACTTACAGACCCCAACATTATAGTAGTGTGATGATTTTATTACTTTATTGTTTGTTTGTTTGTTTACATTTACATTTGACATATTTCATTTAGCTTATCAACTAATATTGATTTAAGTTGCCATCTAATTAAAACAACTGAAAGGATTTTGGCTTTAACTTAAAAGTAACGCTATTTCTGCTTCCTTTAATGCAATAGTCTCAAACTCAATTCCTGGAGGGCCGCAGCACTGTATAGTTTAGCTCCAACCACCTCCAACTTACACCTGCTTAATAGTTTCTAGTAGTCTTGAACACCTTGATTAGTTGGACTTGCTGTGTTTGATTAGGGTTGGAGCAAAACTGTGCAGAGCTGCGGCCCTCCAGGAATCGAATTTGAGACCCATGCTTTATTGTGTATGTGCACTGTAACCTTTAAAAGTTTTTATATTTTACACTATAATTTTCCCAATGATCATTTCCGCAATGATTTTTACACCATCATTTCCCCATTCCACAACTGACATTATTATAAAATATATATTCATCTTTTATTTTTATCTTCACAGCATATGATGGTCATGCAGGACATGCTGAAGGACTTCCTGTTGGGGGAACACCTGCTTCTCGTGGGGAACCAGGTAATTGAGGATTCCCATCCTCGGGACAACAGTCTGTAGAGGCATCTGTCTGTCCAATCACATACTGAGAACAGAACAGATGCACAGTACAGCACAGTAGCCCAGAGCGGTGGCGTCCTGCCATCACGCACAGCTGTCCACCAGCTACAGGCTAAACTAGAGCTCAATGTGCCCGACGGCAGCCACAAACTCACACGCTCACTACTACAGTACACACCTGAGGGTTTGGAAACAGAGTGGGCGTCCTGACTGCTGTCACTTCAGTTTACAGAAGAAGACTGATTGACTTCCAAACACATAGACTGGAAAAAGCGATTAGTTGACTTTACTTAAAAAAAAAGAAAAATAATAAGTTAACCCATTGCCCTAAAATTATTCAGTGAACCCTTTTTGCTGCTTGTTCAAACTGCCTATTTAATATGAGCTGAATCAACACAATTCTTGAGTTTGTTTTGGGACAACTTAATTGTTCTATGTTCAATCCACTTAAATTTGTAAAAACAATTATAATCTATGTGTGTTGGAACAACATGAAGGAATTGTGTGGAACCCAGAATTTTATTACAGTAAATGAACTTTGTGCTTAATTATAGAAATTAAGTTAAGTCAACTTAAAAGTTCCAAGTTATAATGGGCTTACTCACTTAAAAAAAAAAAGGTGTAGTATGTAGTAGGACTGCACAATATATTGTTTCAGTATCGATATCGCATTGTGCACATCCGCAATAGTCACATCGCAAGATATGCAATGGTGAGTCTGGATTATAGTTGACCAGGAGCTACAGAATTGTATTTAATTACTGGTTTTATGTGCAGTTTTTCGTACTTAAAATTGTTGTCTTGTTTCTAGTCCAAATATCTACATTTCATTCAAAGTGAAAACTAGATTATTTCGCTTACCCCACTGGCAGATAAATTTGCTTGTTTTAAGGGAAAAACTCCTAATTTTGCCTTATTTCTTGTGAAGTTGAAAACAGAACAATATTTTTTTTACCTGATCTAAGAATTTTTTTTATTTTTTATATTTGGACTTTTCATTGTGATAATTACATTTCTGTACCTGAATACTGTAACTCCCCAGAAAACCGTCAAATAGAGCTATTTAAACATCTTGTGAAACTATATATATCATATCGCAATATTTATCACAGAAAAATAAAATATCGCAATATCGGATTTGTCCAATATCGTGCAGCCCTAGTATGTAGGACTGAACGAGCTATTGCAGTCTAAATTTGAATTATTTAAAAAAAATAATAATATATGATGATTCAACACAAACGCAGGTTGCCAGATTGACGACACAAACAGTAGTGAGCGTGCCTGATTGCAAGCCTTACACCATGAGCTGCTCAGCTAATGTTTAACTTTATAATATTTGTATTATTTGCTAATTAAGAACCACATGTGGATTTTTATAACTCTGAGTCTGCGTCTCATTTTGGAGGCAGGTGCTGTTCTCTGGAGGTCGCATTTTCATATATATTGAAAATGAATATTTCAAATATATATCGCCCACATATATTGAGGCAACCTTCTTGACTGAAATGAAGTACAGTGTTTTCCACCAAGGCAACCCGGCGTGCTGAAATATAATGTTTGTAAACTGGCAGTGGGTGTAGTTACACTGATCAAAACAAAGACACATTCCGACACTGAGCGCACTTTTTCAAACTGCGAATAACTCGCTGCCAGCGTTATGACAAATCGAGTCCCCCTTGGAATCAGGTCCACTTAGGACCCTGTTATAAATGCCTAACCAAAAGCTATTATTTAAAGCTAAACTTTTCACAATTATACATGTATGTATATGTAACATTGTGTACTTTCATATGAAGTGCAAATGCGTAATGTATAAGATCAGCTAGCAGGCTAATCAGTATAGGTATAGGATAAGCTAGCATGTATGCTAACTAAAACAACAATATGAGAGAAGAATGCTTGATTCCACAGGATTTTCAATCAGGCGCTACAAATTCTACCTATTATAACTCCAGTGAACCAACAGAATCATTCTGTAAAAAATAGAAGGGATACAGCTGTGGATATGCACATCAATATAGCATAATTTTTGTGACACTGTACAACAATAATTACTATTTTTAAGTTACTTTTATAGGGTAGGGGTAGGCATTAATTAAATGCAATTTATTGGGTAATTGAATTAATAATAAGAATAATACTCTGTATAATTACTGTTTTTACATTACTTTAGGGTAGATGTTAATAAAATACAATTATTGGTTAATTTAATAAGTAATATAAATAATTCTTATTGACTTCTGGCCACAGCTGTATCCCTTCTAGTAACAACCGGATCACTTGAGGTCCTAACCGGCTCCCATTGAAAAAATGAATGACTTACAGATACTTTGATGTTCTCTGTGTGAACACACGGTTAGGTTAATTAGGCAAGTCATTGGAAAACAGTGCTTTGTTCTGTAGCTAATCAAAATAAAATCTAAAGGGGGCTAATAATATTGACCTTAGCAGTTGTATTTTTTTTTTATAATAGGAAATACTGTGAAAAATGTTAATGACTTGGGAGATATAAAAAAAAGAAACAAAAATGTTACAGATTTTGTCTTTGACTTTTGTATATCGAAGGTTTTAATTGTGTTTTTTAATTGTGTGACCACAATGCCGTAGTTGAGGAATGGTTTGTTTTGGTTTGTTAACAGGGTACAGAGATATTCTATTCTATTCTGTATTTTGCTTAAGAATCAATAAAACTGTTAATCACTATACACTAACATCGCTGCATGTCACATCATCCATATGAAATTATAAAAATACTCTGACTTGTTGCTCGAGACGTTTTTTTATTATTGTTATAGCTGAATACACTTAATCAAAATACAATTTCCAATATTATAAATATTATCAAGTTTTTTTTTTGTTTTTGTTTTTTTACACACAAGTAAATAAATAGATTCAATGATGGGCTAAAAATTTTTTTTAAAGAATCTGCGGAAAATCTGCGGAGTTTTCTACGGATTTGTGTGGGCGCAGATTCTGTGTGGGCCTACTTATGACTAATATGGACTATTTTTATTATGTTTTTAACATAACATAATAGAAACCTCTTAATCATCATCCTGATGTTCAGCCCTGTATCTCATTTTATTCTCTACAGAAAACTTTTTTTTTAAATGACATTCAGAAAGACATGGGGATGAGTATAGGATGAAATGAGTATTTTCATTTATAAGTGATTTACTCTTTTAATCTGTTCACAGGGTGTTGGGAAAAACAAGATTGTTGATCGATTCCTGCATCTCTTGAACAGGCCAAGAGAATATCTTCAGCTCCACAGGTAAACCCTTGAGATCTCTTCAAATAAAGCCGCCTCGGAGAGAAACACCTATTATCAGAAACTACTCTCTTGTAGACTCAATTAGAAACTGGTTACAAGGCCACACCGGGAATGACCCATATCCACTGACATCACATCCAGCTTTTTTTTTCATCCCCAAATAAGTAACCTCGGTATGAATAGAACTGAAGAAAAGAAGAGGACACTTTAATGTAGAGAAACATCTCGACACTTGCTTCAAAAGAGTGTTTTCTATTTGGAGGAGAAACTTTCTGTTGCAGACTCACTAGAGTGCCTGAAAATAAAAAAAGATCTTCGCTCTGAGGCTCAAGTGAGCTATTTTAATCCTGCGGGGAAAAAAATTAGGACACCTGTCGACAGGGCAGAGGGAACTTTTAATTTGTACTTTTTGCCTTTGAAGAACTACAATTAAAGGACTGTTCACTCAAAAAAAATAGAAAATATCTGTTACTGATCCTTTAGTTATTCCGAAGCTGTTTGAATGTTTTTTTGTTCTGTTCAACACAAAGGATGATATACTGACGAATGTTGGGGAAAAAACTGCCATTGACTTTAATAGTAATTGTTTGTTTTTATGATGGATGTCAATGGCAGATTTTTGAAAAAAACGTTCTTCAGAATATCTTCTTTTGTGTTCAACAGGGAAAATAAATTCATCAAAATTTAAAACCACTTAAGTGTGAGTAAAGGGTGAGGACATTTCATTCTTTTTGATGAACTGTCTCTTTAAAGGAGCAGTTGCTTTTATGTTTTGCCATCATTTACTTATTTAAACCTTGTTCTGACCCTCATTAGTTTCTATCCTCTGTGAAACAAACTTAGTGTGTTGAGAGAGAATGCTGAAAGAACTCAGAAAGAGCAAAACATGATCAGAAAGCTGGAGTTATTGTTCAGTTCCCAGTCCAGGCCTTTATAATTCTTCCCACTTGTAAAATATATTTGATAATCAGTATGTAAATTAGTGTCCCGCAGATTACTTTTTAAAAATAGTGCAATTTATGTGAGGTGATTCTGCAGTATGTTGACAATGGGATGCCTATTGTACATTACTGCTGTAATAGGAATCAAAATAGGAAAATGTGATGTCATCCACAGTTTTTAAAATATCTTTCAGTGTTTTTAGTAAGTACATTCACATAACTTATTACAAAGATCTCAAACAGTATTGTTCAAAGTTTGGGGTCAGTAAGTATTTTATTCCAAAATGCGTATTTTTGTTCAGCAAGGGTTAATGAAATTGCTGAAATGTTATAGTAAACATATTTATATACAGTCAAGCCTGAAGTTAATCATAACCCTGGCAAATTCAACCAGCAACTTTTATTCAACTTTTATTCAACCAGCTAGTTTAATTTCACCAGAAATGATACAGGCTTCTCCCAAACTATATTAAAATAAGGTACAAGAGGCATAATTGCAGAAAAAATATATATTTACAGAGTCAAGTCAGAGTTTGCAAGGGGTATGAATAACTTCGGGGTTGACTGTGTATATTTCCACAAAAATAAGCAACCCCCTTCATTATTACTACTAATAATAAGTGTTTATTGTGTAATAATAAGTGTTTATTTTATTTGTGATTAATCCAAATCAGCATATTAGAATGAATTCTAAAGGAACGTTGAGGACATATGTTAAAAATACAGCTTTACCATCACATTTAATATAATTTCCTTTCTAAAAAAAGAATTGTTTGAACTGTACTGTTTTTTTGTTTTGTTTTTATTCTTAAAAACAAAAATTATTTTATTAATTACTCACCCTCACGTTTTTTTCAGTCCCCTGAGACCTTCGTTCATTTTCGTTCAAACACAAGTTAAGATATTTTAGATGAAATCCAAGAGCTCTCATATTCTTTATATACACCAATGGTCCCAAGAAGTTCAAAGTCCAGAACATTCCATGTGACTTCAGTGGTTCAACTATAATTCAATTCAATTCAATTCGTCTTTATTTCTATAGTGCTTTTACAATGTAGATTGTGTCAAAGTAGCTTAACATAGAAGTTCTAGTAAATTGAAACTGTGTCAGTCCAGTTTTCAGAGTTGATGTTAAGTTTACTTTCAGTTCAGTGTGGTGTAATTTTCACTGCTGAAAGTCCAAACACTGAAGAGCAAATCCATCGATGCGCAGCTCCACAACTCCTAAACCAAGCAAGCCAGTGGCGACAGTGGCGAGAAACAAACTTCACCAATTGACGAAAGTGAAGGAAAAAAACCTTGAGAGAAACCAGGCTCAGTTGGGCACGATCATTTCTCCTCTGGCCAAACTTCTTGTGCAGAGCTGCGGTCTAGTCGCCGGAGGCTGGAGAACGCTGGACGCCCATCGTGGAGAAGCTGCAGGTGTGAGTAGGTCACCAGCGGGTGGACAGGCTGGCCCACAGGATCAGTGCGAAGACTCGTCTGTCACTTTCAGGGATCAGTCTCATGCTCTCCACTCCTCCATGACCGCCACAGCATCTGCTCAGAATACACCCTGGTCTAGGATTATGGAGACCTCGGGATAATGAAAAACAGACTAACATAAGCGTAGATGCCGTTCAAATTATAATGTATTTTTTTGTGTGTGACTGAATCTGTAAAAAAAAAAAAAAACATTGTTCGCCAAAAAAACTTCTGCATCAGTTTAGGGTCCTTGTTTACCATAGGCAGTACATATTGTTATTAGAATCAGCAGCGCAACATGCAGGCCTTGTATTACCTTTAGTGAATGCGTAATTTGATGCAGAGAACATAATTAATAGTTTTTATTAACAGTTTTTTTGGTGCACAATAGCGTTTTTGGTGATTACAGTTGTTTACAGACATACAGAATGTTTTGGCAATGTTTTTGCTTCAAATATCTCACGACCCTTGCTGTCTACGGTGGATTAGAAAGCTTTTGAATTTCATCTAAAATATCTTAGTTTGTGTTCTGAAAATGAAAGGAAATCTCAGAGGTTTGGAACGAAACGAGAGTAATTAATAACATTAATTACCAATTGCCAATTTTGTTCTTTTTTAGTGTAGCCTGATTTGTTAGTGTAATCTGATCCTTATCCAGGCATCGCAAAGGATCAATAATTTGGAAATTCTGTTATAAGATGTCACTTTGTCTCACCCTTCTATGAGGTTAAGAGGTTGATGTCATCTTGAAAGTTTCTTCTTGAAAGTTAAACCAAAGTCAAACTCGATTGCATTATGGCCTGGTTAGCGATTATAGAAGTCTTAAATTAGACTAAAGTAATCACTTCAGGGATTCTCCCGTCCTCTAAATCCATAGAGATATGGGTCACATTTTCAAACCTGCACAGGAACTTGAGAGCGTTCTGTCCATCACACTGAATTTAGGTCAGTTTACTTCAGAATCCACAAAATCATCTTTCTCTGGAGATGTTAACTGTGAACAAAGTCACCATTCACATACATGTTTAATGGCAAACGTAGTGATAAAACCCTTTTCTTGTCCTCCAACAGAGACACTACAGTCCAGACCTTAACCCTTCAGCCCTCAGTGAGAGATGGAATCATCATCTACGAAGACTCTCCATTGGTCAGTATTCACCTCTGACATCACAGCTCTAGTGATCTGCCTACACACACATAGATTTGCATCTTTTGTCAAAGACTCTTTATTCTAATAATGGAGGTTTTCAAATTTTTGGGGGCTGAGAGTTCTCTAAAATGATTTTCGTATATGTGTCTATACTGAGTATTAGATGTGATTTTCATAAGAATAAAAAATATACAGTACTGTGCAAAAGTCCTAAGCAGTATACCAGCTTTGTTGGCCTAAAATTTTGCACACTATATAATCAGTATTTTTTTATTAAAAACAAACAAAAAATTTAGACAATATGTACAGCAATTAGAACAGCAACAGCACAACATTTCCTCTTCAAGTAAAAGTCTGTGTTTAATATGGCTTTCCTGGGCACCAGGCACAGCTTGAACTGTAATTGTCCTGCCATTTTTTGAAATAATTTGCTGTGTAATATCAGGCTTCTTTTAGCACTTTCCAGAGTTCTTGTTTAGGTTTAGAGCGTCATATCTTTCTTTTTCTGTCCAGGTGATCTCATACAGCCTCTATAACATTCAGGTCTGGACACTGTGGAGGCCATTTTATGACTGTCTGTGTTTCATCCGCTGTTTTCTTTCTCAAATAGGATTTCACTGCAATTAGTGGATTATTATCATGCTGAAAATGAAAACTTTTACCACTGAAGTCCTTTCCTGAAGGAATGGCATAATGGATTAAAACCTATTGTTACGTGTTTATGTTGTTACATTGGATGAGACGTAACATTAAGTGAGTTTCTACTGGTGCTGGGTGAAAATAAGAGAAGTCACAACAGACGGATATGTGAAACCAAAATAACAATTTATAAAACAATGATATTAAACAATGAATATATGAATTTAGAATGTAATTTAAATGACTGAATCAAACGAAAAATAGGAGTGTTGCAACAAAAAACAAAATATCTACAAACAAAAAACTGTTTAACTAAACTACACAAACTATTCAAAACATAATTACAGGTGTGGCAACTCCTTCATAAGCTAACTAACACAAAAGACTATTCTATTCAGAATTACTAGAGTTCTCGTAAAGTATACACTGTTAGCAATTAGCAAAACAAAAGCTTATCTGATAATCTGATAATTCTCATAAAGATCATTTCATCATAATCGGGTAAATTGAGCTACAAAAGCTTGTCCTAACAATAAAGCACTTAAACGAGAGACAAATTAAGCAACAAAAAATATATATGAACACAAAAGAACAGGCTGGCTGACACAAGTGAGGAGTTTGATGTAGAATCAGGTGCTCCTCCTGAACAGCGCAAGCGAATGCTTTTTAAACGCTGCGGACCAGCTCCCAATTAATGCACCGAGTGGCATCATAATGATGATTGACGGCCTTCTCGGGCAGGACAGAATACATAACGGGAAAGAGAATAGAAAGCGAAACAGAAAACAAACACAAAACACCACGCCCAAAACATACGTGGAACGTAACACTATCTGTACTTTTCAAGATTCACAATTCCGTCAATTCAGACAATATTGCTAACAACAGTGGTAGAAATGCACCTCAAACCAGAACAGACAGCCTCTTTCCAACATTGTCTTTCACATGTCTTAAACAATTAATCAAAACCAACCAAAATCAAAAACCAAAGTAATTCAAACTCTAACCTAACTCCTATCCTAATAAACCATGCCTCAACTGAAAGATAAAACTTAAAAAGGCCTAAAACTTTTGCACAGCACTGTATATTGGCCCAATAATTAGCTTTTATATTACTATTGTAATTATTAAAAGTAAATTATTGACATGTTACTATATTTACCCCAAAAAAATCCTCATTACAAATCAATTTCACAATTGCGAGTGCATTTCAAGCTTTATTTCATTCATTTACCTTAAACTGGAATGACATACAGCACAACAAATCCATAACTTGCACTAAACCACGTCCATTATTAATGTAAAATAATGGAATATGCTTAGATGTGATAGGAGACATTTGATTGTTACTAATTCTTGTTTAATGTATTGTTAAACTTTTTAAACCATGACAGAGTTGACAATAACAACTGTTAAAAGCTATTAGTTACTAATTAAATAGTTAAAATTAGTAATTAATACAGTTATGATATTAATAACCTTAACTTTTCCAAATTTGATTGTAATGCAATAATGTGCACCTTTTGTAAAGCTGCTTTGAAACAATTATTATTGCGAAAAAAAGCGCTATACAAATAAATGTGAATTGAATTGAACGGAGTTGACATTTTCCACCATTTTGTGCTTTAGCTCAAGATGCTAACCTCAAGCCAGACACC
Organism: Danio jaintianensis; assembly: GCA_903798115.1. NCBI lineage: Eukaryota > Metazoa > Chordata > Actinopteri > Cypriniformes > Danionidae > Danio > Danio jaintianensis. The sequence continues at coordinate 2,031,313 of CAIGQV010016631.1, forward strand.
ACATGGCATGTCTAAAACAATATTTTATGCATTTCCATCATAATATTGTTATTAAAAAGTGAATGAGAAATTCAGTGAAATATCACAGTAACAGAGTTGACATAATTAATCTACTATTGATGTATCATAAACCTTTGAATACAAATGAACGAGAGAAGAATCAATAACATCCCCCAATGCCTTCCAGAGTTTCCAGCCAGAGGAAGTGACATCACTCGGAGCACGTCACATGCTTTTCTTATCAGTGCTTTAAATATAGTTATGCCTTTTTATTACCGAAGTAACAGAGTTGATTATTTGCTATTTGTGTCCAAACCTACAGTGAGCTCTGTCAGGGTTTCTGTATGTGTGTATGTATGATTCTCCACCTCTCAGTGTGATTCTGGGTGTCCTGTGATCTCCTGAAACTCAGCCATGTGAAGTGTAAACTTTGCATAGTGATATTTATACATCTATCAGCAGATGGTACAGACCACTGCTCCAGCGAGTACAAACACGGGTTGCCAGCTCACACCCGAAGGACGGCCCGGCACAGATGAGGGGGGGAAACGTTAAAAATTAATGAATGACCTCGAGGACAGTGTTTCTAATCCTCGTTTCTGAAGTCGGCCTGTTGTTTTTGTTAGCGCGATGGTGCCATTTAGATGCGTTGTTTGTGAAGCAGGGTCGCGGGGTGTTCTCTACAGAAGGCTTTTAACCAAAGATCTGCTCGATACAAGGTGGAGTGAGATGAAAAGCAGACTGTGACTCCAAGTTTGGCCCCTCAATTAGCACCCCAGCGGCAGCTCTCAGGGTATAAATAGGCGTTCGGCTTTGAAGCCCCTTTCTGACGCCTCATCTGATATCAATGCTTCCAAATGGTCCCGCATTGTTACCGGCAAGAAGGGTAAAAGCAACGAGAAAACACCCCTCGTTCTCCACAAACCACCTTTCAGCTCTGGCTTGTAAATAACCGGCGCTAATGTCACCTACATGTCAGAGGTGATGAAAACACGACTGTAATCTTCAGCTCTCCATTAACCGCACTCCTCGCTGCTGTTTTGGAAAAGAGATGATACAGAGCTGAATGGAGAGTTGAATGGTTTTGAATATGATCAGTTGAAAGGCAGCCTGGAAAACATGTCTGGGATGCTTTTATTTCACTGCCTGTTCAATCTCGGAATATATTTTGGTGTTTTGATTCAAATTTTCTGCAACTGAATAATAGTGAATCATTGGCAAATTCAATGTAAAAGTTTATATAAAAATGTGTTGGTTGATTTTCTTACTTTTGAAAAAAAATATATGCTTGAATTTTACTTGCATATGTAAGTTTTTATTAGTTTAAAGTCCTTTTTATGAATGTAAACATGACAAAATAAACATGCTTTTACTGTATATTCCAAATGTTTTGGAGCTGTGAAAATGAAAAATGGCCTTAAAATGGTTTATTGTTAGAATGGATTAAAATTGATATCTTAAAACGTTACACAAGACTTAAATTTGACGCCACAATTTTTGCTTAAAAATACATTACATTTTTTTATTTGTTTCTCAACAGAGCCTGTAGTATAGCACCAGAAAATAATATGTACAAAAAACAGCAACAGCCCAAAATTTCCTCCTCAAGCAAAAGTCTGTTTAATATGGCTTCCCTTGGCACCAAGCACAGCTTGAACTGTTACAGTTCTAATTGTCCTGCCACTTTCTAAGATAATGTGCTGTCTCAGCACTTTACAGAGTTCTTCTTTAGGTTTAGAGTGTAATATCTTTCTTTTTCTGTCCAGGTGATCTCATACAGCCTCTATAATATTCAGGTCTGGACACTGTGGAGGCCATTTCATGATTATCTGTGTTTCATCCGCTGTTTTCTTTCTCCAAATAGGATTTCACTGCAATTAGTGGATTATTATCATGCTGGAAATGAAAACTATTACCACTGAAGTCCTTTCCAGAAGGAATGGCATAATGGATTAGAAGCTATCTGTACTTTTCAACATTCACAATTCCATTAGTTCAGACAATAATGCTAATAACAGTGGTAGAAATGCAGCACAAATAAGGACAAAAGCCTCTCTCCAACATTGTCTTTCACATGTCTTAAACAATTAAGCCAAAATAATTCAAACTCTAACCTAACCTGAATGCATCAACTAAAAGATAGTTTATTTTTGCAATTTTTGCTTAATAATACACTACATTTTTTATTTGTTTCTCAACAAAGCCTGTAGTATAGCTCCAGAAATCTTAATAATATACTGTACAGAGTAAGAGTATTTTGGCATGTTTACATTTACAAAAAGTGAATTGATTTCATGAAGATTTTAAACAAATGATAATTTACACATAGTAGAAATCTTAAAGGGATACAACTTTTTAATGTTGACTAGACTATTTAATGCACAGGTGTCAAATCCAGTTCCTGGAGGGCCACAGCTCAGCGCAGTTTAGCTTTAACCCTAATTAAACACACCTGATCGTACTAATTGAGTCCTTCAGGCTTGTTTGAAACCATAGATATTTACATTAGATGTCGCCTACCCTGTTGTTGTCTATTGGAAGGAATGTGTCAATAGAGCGGCCATTTTAGTACGGGGTAGCGCTACTTTGAAATGAATGTGGGACCAAGGTGCAGTGGAGGACTGTGGCCATCCAGAGCCAGAGATATACATATATATATACATATATCTATGATCGGTTTGCATTCCCCGGTGGTCAGTGTATGCAAATATTTTTTTAAATTACAAAAATTATAATTTTACATCACTTTTCTACATCGATGGATAAGTGACCGCACGGGCATTGCCGATAAAGTGTGTGTTTGTTTGCATGAAAATGTATTATCCTCCCTCCCTGTTAAATTTGATCTAATCCGTGTCCTGAAACACACCCCCTCTTCTGCTTTCACTTCTCATTCTAGCGGAGGGAGCGATTCGTTTGTGAATGAATCCCCGTTATGAACGACTCATTCACTCAGCCGACAATAATATAAGTTTCTAGCAACGCAGCGTCTTGTTGTCATATTTCTTTTTCATTGTTTGCTGATTTTATTCAACAAAACTAGCATAAGCCTAGAATTCAGTGCAAGTTGATGCTACTTTGCCTTATGGTGAATGCAGTAAGAGACTGTATTATCATCAATAACGTTACTTGTTGAGCACAAAAGTTTGTAACATACAAAAAACGTAAAAAACTAAATCTTACCTATGAAATGTTCTGCCTTTGTGCTTTATTTTCTTTGTTTTCTCGTTACTACACCCGTACGCCGCGCAAACGTCCAGCATCTTCACATTGGCACACTGTCTTGACTAGTGCGGTTGAATGACATTTGTCCTGGGAGCACTGTACAAATGGGCCGGCGCTATTGACGCATGCTCAGGGTCCGTATGCGATATCTAGTGTATATATCTATGGTTTGAAATCTACAGGTAAGTGTATTGAAGCATGGTTGGAACTAAACTGTGCAGAGCTGCGGCCCTCCAGGAACTGGATTTGACACCTGTGATTTAATGCTTCGTTCATCAAGGCTACATTTATTTGATCATAAACAAAACCAAAATATATGGTTTTGTCTTTTAAATATATTTGAAAATGTAATTTGTTTGTGTGATGGCAAAGGCAAATTTTCAGCAGCCTTTACTTCAGGCTTCAGTGTCACAATCCACAAATCACTCTCATATCTTTCATACATTTGCTGTCTAAACACCTTCCTTATTATCAGTAAAAAAAAAAAAAAGATTGCTCTGGTTAATGTTTTTGTGGAAACTGAAATATTTTTTGGAAGATTATTTGAATATCAAATTCATAAGAATAAGAAGAAGAATTTATATATAAATTATTATAAGTGAACTTGTGGTCTTTGTGTGTTGTTTTCAAGGTTAAAGCTGTGAAGATGGGGCATATCCTGGTAATAGATGAAGCGGATAAAGCTCCCACAAATGTCACCTGTATCCTGAAGGCGCTGGTGGAGAGTGGAGAGATGATCCTGGCTGATGGAAGAAGAATAGTGTCTGGTAAATTAGATTGATAGAATCAAACAGGTTTCGTGTCACAGACCCATCATTAACCATCATTAAACCAGAATTATTCTTTGATTTTCCACAGACTCTTTGGAAGCAGCAGGAAGGCCTAATGCCATTCCCATGCATCCAGACTTCCGTATGATTGTTTTAGCAAACAGGCCTGGCTTTCCGTTTTTGGGAAATGACTTCTTTGGGGCTCTTGGTAAGACACATGTCAGTGTTATTATTTGTTTATTTGACATGGACATCACAATTATACTGGACAAACCAAATGCATTTGTTTAAGTGTTTTAGCAGACTTGATAATTCCTGTCCAAGGGAGGCTTGACATAAAATGAAAATAAAATAAATACATATACACAACATTGTAATTCTTTACATAAAATCGCTATAAGGCAAAAGCAAAGGCGGCATGATCAAACAAACTAATTAGTAGACTATTTGTGTAAACACTGCTGTTTTGTTTTTAACCACTTTTTAAGAACACTACTAAAAACATTTACATTACTTTTTAATTTTAGGCTAACTATAAACACAGTGTAACACAGTGCACACAAATAAACAGTGGCAGAGCCTTGATAGATAAATATAATCAACCAAGTTATGATTTATTAAATTTGTTGTGAATTATTTTTAAATGCTAATAAAAAATTTAATTATAATACATTATTAATACTTTTTTCTCTAACGTTCATTCAAGAACTGTTATTCTGACTGTTTGACAGCTGGAGTACAACAGAGATAATAGTACAGTTGAGGGCAAAATTATTCGCCCTCCTGTGAAATATTTATTCTTTTTCAAATATTTCTCAAGTGATATTTGACGGAGCAAAGAAATTTTCACAGTATTTTCCATAATATTTTTTTTCTTCTGGAGAAAGTCTTATTTGTTTTATTTCGGCTAGAATATAAGTAGTTTTTAATTTTTAAGAAAATATTTTAAGGTCAATATTATTAGCCCTTTTAAGCAATTTTTTAATTTTTTTCGATTGTCTACAGAACAAACCATCATTATACAATGACTTGCCTAATTAACCTAGTTAAGCCTTTAAATGTCACTTTAAGCCGAATACTACAGTCGTGGCCAAAAGTTTTGAGAATTACATAAATATTGGAAATTGGAAATGTTGCTGCTTAAGTTTTTATAATAGCAATTTGCATATAGTCCAGAATGTTATGAAGAGTGATTAGATGAATTGCATAGTCCCTCTTTGCCATAAAAATTAACTTAATCCTGAAAAAAACTTTCCACTGCATTTCATTGCTGTCATTAAAGGACCTGCTGAGATCATTTCAGTAATCGTCTTGTTAACTCAGGTGAGAATGTTGACGAGCACAAGGCTGGAGATCATTATGTCAGGCTGATTGGGTTAGAATGTCAGACTTGACATGTTAAAAGGAGGGTGATGCTTGAAATCATTGTTCTTCCATTGTTAACCATGGTGACCTGCAAAGAAACGCGTGCAGCCATCATTGCGTTGCATAAAAATGGCTTCACAGGCAAGGATATTGTGGCTACTAAGATTGCACCTAAATCAACAATTTATAGGATCAAGAACTTCAAGGAAAGAGGTTCAATTCTTGTTAAGAAGGCTGCAGGGCGTCCCAGAAAGTCCAGCAAGTGCCAGGATCGTCTCCTAAAGAGGATTCAGCTGCAGGATCGGAGTGCCACCAGTGCAGAGCTTGCTCAGGAATGGCAGCAGGCAGGTGTGAGCGCATCTGCATGCACAGTGAGGCGAAGACTTTTGGAAGATGGCCTGGTGTCAAGAAGGGCAGCAAAGAAGCCACTTCTGCCAAAAAAAACCCATCAGGGACAGATTGATCTTCTGCAAAAAGTATGGCGAATGGACTGCTGAGGACTGGGGCAAAGTCATATTCTCAGATGAAGCCCCTTTCAGATTGTTTGGGGCATCTGGAAAAAGGCTTGTCCGGAGAAGAAAAGGTGAGCGCTACCATCAGTCCTGTGTCATGCCAACAGTAAAGCATCCTGAGACCATTCATGTGTGGGGTTGCTTCTCATCCAAGGGAGTGGGCTCACTCACAATTTTGCCCCAAAACACAGCCATGAATAAAGAATGGTACCAAAACACCCTCCAACAGCAACTTCTTCCAACAATCCAACAACAGTTTGGTGAAGAACAATGCATTTTCCAGCATGATGGAGCACCGTGCCATAAGGCAAAAGTGATATCTAAGTGGCTCGGGGACCAAAACATTGAAATTTTGGGTCCATGGCCTGGAAACTCTGCAGATCTTAATCCCATTGAGAACTTGTGGTCAATCCTCAAGAGGCGGGTGGACAAACAAAACCCACTAATTCTGACAAACTCCAAGAAGTGATTATGAAAGAATGGGTTGCTATCAGTCAGGATTTGCCCCAGAAGTTGATTGAGAGCATGCCCAGTCGAATTGCAGAGGTCCTGAAAAAGAAGGGCCAACACTGCAAATACTGACTCTTTGCATAAATGGCATGTACTTGTTGATAAAAGCCTTTGAAACGAATGAAGTGCTTGTAATTATATTTCAGTACATCACAGTTTAGCAGCAAACTTTGTGAAAACTAATATTTGTGTCATTCTCAAAACTTTTGGCCACGACTGCAGTATCTTAAAAAAAATATAGTAAAATATTATGTGCTGTCATCATGACAAAGATAAAATAAATCAGTTTTTAGAAATTACTTATTAAAACAATTATGTTTAGAAATGTGTTGATAAAAAATCTTTATTCCATTAAAAAGAAATTGGGGGAAAAATATGAAGGAGGGCTAATAATTCTGACTTTAACTGTATGCAAGCAGACTTTATGACATCTAAACTGTAGGACTTTATATGTTTTATTTAAATTGATTTGAAATTTTGCTTTGTTTCTTGTCAAACAAACTTTTTTTTTTTTCAGAATTATCAGGGAAAAAAATTGAAAAATGTAATGTTTGATTGACCAATGAGTGAAATGCTTGTATTGTTTTTTTCTTTTTTTATAAATAAATAAATAAAAAAAGCATTGGGTTCTCAATTTTGTACTTTCCAACTTAAAAAAACAAATAATAAACACGAAACATTGATTCCTTATTTTATTTGTTTGTTATTTGTTTGTTTGTCCACTCTTTCAGGGGATATATTTAGCTGCCATGCAGTGGACAACCCCAAACCTCAGGCTGAGTTTGCCATGCTGAAGCAGTACGGGCCTGACGTTCCTGATGCAGTCCTCCAAAAACTAGTGGCTGCATTCGGAGAGCTCCGGGCCATGGCTGACCAGGGAACAATCACCTACCCCTACTCTACACGAGAGGTGGTCAACATCGTAAAACACCTACAGGTAATCAACTGATAGACTCAACCTCAAGACTGCACACCGATAGAAAATTTAAAGACAACCCAATGAGAGTTAGAGTCAAAAAAGTAGCAAGCATTGATACGATCTTTCCATTCAAGCACTTTAATTTAAAATATAATAAGGTGAAATATTGTGAAAATATTTGTTGACATTTTAACTTTGTTTCAAGTTAATGCATTACATTTACTTAAAACGTCAAGCTAAATTTTGTGTAACTTAAAAGAAATAAGTTTAAGCAAGACTAACTTAATTTAATAAAACGTTTTCTTTTGCATTATCTTACATTTTTATATATTCCATGGTGGCTTTCTTAGTCTCGCGATCCAGAACTCAGATCAGAACGATCAGAACTCATTTTAATATACTTAGTTCGTGTTCAAGAAACAATTATAAACAGAGCTGAAAACAATTATGCCACAACTGATACTTGTTTGTTTTCAGTAGTCTTTAGTCGTCTTTGCACAGGTGAAATAAGCGGGTCTGCGTCTGCTTGGAATTCAGTGTAAAGACACTTTGTCACATTAAATGGTTTGTGTAATACTGAAGTATGAGGTGACATGAAAAAAAATTGTTGATTCATTTAGGCGGAAGTGACAAACTGCAAGCTTTGGATGTTTGTATCAGTTTTATATTTTCTAAATGCAAATTTTGTCACTGTTTTGGAGCATACTAGCTAATAGATATCCTTAAAACTAACTAACATCTAAAATGTTTTATTTTAATTTCACGGGACCTTAAAGGTTTGGTTTCTATGCCACCTTTGCTGTTTAAAGATGCTTTTAGATAAATTCAAAAGAACACCATTTATTTAAAATATTCATATGTTGTAACATAACACATCTATTTAAACAAAAATTTGATAATTAAAAATTTGAAATATTAATTATTTTGCGGCGAGTAAATTTCTTTTGAGGATGACAGACGCTACTAGAGCAAGCTCTTGATTGGTTAACGCAGCATAAATGTTTGGCAAAGTTCAGATTATGTATGGCAAATGCCCAAAACACTCAATTGTGTTGTGTCATACGCTCGGATCATGTCATTTGTGCAAACCACGCCGCAGTATGTCTAGCGCATCTTTGCATAGACTTAACATGTAAATCACTCACGCTTAGCGCTTCATCCATATCTGGTGTGAACGGACCATTGGTATTAAGTATTAGTATTCTTATTTAATTCTTAATATTAATGACACCAAATTGAACAGAAGTCCATTTAAAGGCACTTACAATACAAAATGAAAACTGCGACTGGTCATTTCATCTCTAAAGAGACAGATCGTATCAGAAAAATTTGCACGGGGACCTGACTTTGTGCCACAAATTAGGGCTGTGCGAAATTGGAAATTTAGTTTTAGTGCGATATATATTTTGATATAAATATGATTCACAATTTGACTCTATTTGAAAAGATATCATAATGCTGCTTGGTTTGGGATGACTTTGTAGGGTACAGTACAATATAAAATATATAAAAAAATGATACAAAATTATACAAAATGAAAACAATAAAACAAAGATTAAAAAAATGGAAATAAAAAGCACTTTTTGGTTTTCTGTGGAGTTACATACAATTCAGTAATCAAATGTAAAATAACACTGTGGTCTTCACTAGCTATGTTTCCATCCAAAAATGCGAATTAACTTCATGCACAAAACTGGAATATCGCATAAAAGATGTGCTATAAAGCAGCGTTTCCATCCAACAAGTCAAAGAGAACAAAATCGTCACTTCCTGATTAACTGGCGCCAAATATCTACAGTAAAAACGGAATTTGCTGCGGTAGGAGAAGCTGCGTGAATCTTTTGTTTATTTAATAAATTACTTGCACCTCAGAAGACAAATGCTGACATGCAGTGAACTCGTGGTGGCGTTTGAAGGCGTGAGACGCGGAGCACAGACGCTCTTGATTTTGGAGGTAATTAATAATGTAACACTAATACTGAAATGGTTACGGCGTTTTAGAATGACCAAAACAACATTTCAGATGTTTTACAATGTGCTCAGCCTGCTGGTTTGTCCATTTACACACATTTTTATCATTCAATTCATCTTTCAATTCATCTTTATTTCTATAGTGCTTTTACAATGTAGATTGTGTCAAAGCAGCTTAACATAGAAGATTATAGTAAATTGAAACAGTGTCAGTCCAGTTTTCATAGTTTAAGTTCAGTTTAGTTCAGTTTAGTGTGGTTTAATTTTCACTGCTGAGAGTCCAAACACTGAAAAGCAAATCCATCGATGCACAGTTCCACAAGTCCCGAACCATGCAAGCCAGTGGCAAGCGGGGAGGAACAAACTTCACCAATTTGCGAAAGTGAAGGAAAAAAAACCTTGAGAGAAACCAGGCTCAGTTGGGCACGACCGTTTCTCCTATGGCCAAACTTCTAGTGCAGATCTGCAGTCTATGCGCCGGAGGCTGGAGAAAGCTGGACGTCCATCGTGGAGAAGCTGCAGGTGGGAGAGGTCACCGGCTGGTGTACAGGCTGGCCCTTCATGATCAATGCGAAGACTTGTCTGTTACTGGGGTCTTACAGGAATCAAGTTCTCAAGTTCTCCACTCCTCCATGACCACCACAGCAGGTGCTCAAAATACGGCCTGGTCCAGGATTATGGAAACCTCTGGAATAATTAAAAAAAAGACTAACATAAGCGCAGATGCCGTTCAAATTATAATGTCTTTTGGGAAGTGTTCCCGGCTCCGGTTGCCCTAAATAATGCAGACTAACAATCCCTTAGAGGATTTGGATTTCAAAAGCATTTGTGTTTTATGTGTATGCTAATGCAAAGAGATGTGTCTTTAATCTAGTTTTAAACTGACAGACTGTGTCTGCTTCCCAAACTGTGCTAGGAAGGCATCACATCATCAATACAATCACATGATCTCTTATAACAAAATCACATGAATTTTTTTATGCGCATACTGGAATTTGTTCGGTAAAAGTGTTTCCATCATAGTTTATGCGCATCTCCTCTTATCGAGTAAAAGCTTTATCCTACTTAGTTATTATTTTCAAAATTTATGCGCATCTTGGCGTTGCCAGCAACCGATTTTTTTTTTACGCATATCCAAAATTCGCCTAAAAATAGGTGGATGGAGACGTAGCTACTATTTGAAATTGTACACTCATAGGCCTTAAGAAATTGTAATATATAACTTTTTTACCCAACACTGCCTACCACAGTCTGGCCAGATCCCCACAATGCACCTTTTGGTTTTAGGAAGTTCCCCATATTAAGAATTCAGACTTTGTGTCGGCGATGAACTGTATGATGTTTAATAGATGAGGGTGAGTGACTCTGTGTCTGAGATGAGATGAGAAATATCTGAGAGAGAGAGTCTGTCTCTTCACTCGGCCCACTCACACACTGATCTGACACATAGAGGCCACGCTGCCATTCTGGGCCACCTGTCTCTGGGCTTTAACTCTCCACACACACATACACATACACACACTCACACACACAATGTGGCAGCCTCTCATGAGCGACAGGGATGCAGATAGATGGATGGAATTCATCTGTCACATTGGATGAGGAGTCAGTTGTCAGATTAGTTTTGCCGCGAGCGTCCTTCAGAGATCTACACTAGCAGTTCAAAGTTTGGACGCAGTGATCTTATAGACCTTTTGTTCTAAGGCCGTAAAATTATAAATATAAATTGTTTACTTATGAATATAAGAAAACAACATGAAAAGCAACATTTATTTGGTGCGTCCTAATTCGTATACTATCCTTAGCGTCCTAAATAGTATTCGAAAATAGAATTAGCGTGTCCAAACTTATAAGGTGCCAAATTGCATACTTGAGTCTATTCTACTGGTAGTTTGATCTTTTATTTCACTAATTAGGCGACCGTGAAAGGTCCCATGAAATTAAAATAAAGGTGTTTTTAGATGTTAATATCAGTATGTTAGTTAGGATATTCATATGCTAGTGTGGTCCAAAACAGTGACAAAATTTGCATATAGAAGATATAAACATCCAAAGCTTGCAGTTTGTCACTTCCGCCTAAATGGATCATTTTATTCACGTCACCTCATACTTCAGTCCCTCAAGATCTCATATCTTGACCAATCAAATGCACTCTAGTATCTAGATGGTGATCTTAAAGACCTTTTGTTCTAAGACTGTAAAATTAATTAATTCATTTTCTTTTCGGCTTAGTCCCTTTATTAATCTGGGGTCGCCACAGCGGAATAAACCGCCAACTTATCCAGCATATGTTTTACGCAGCGGATGCCCTTCCAGCTGCAACCCATCACTGGGAAACACCCATACACACTCATTCACACACATACACTACGGACAATTAAGCTTACTCAATTCACCTATACCACATGTTTTTGTACTTGTGGGGGAAACCGGAGCACCCAGAGGAAACCCACACGAACACAGGGAGAACATGCAAACTCCACACAGAAATGCCAACTGACCCAGCCGGGGCTCGAACCAGCGACCTTCTTGCTGTGAGGCGTTTGTGCTACCCACTGTGCCACCGTGCTGCCCGACTGTAAAATTATAAATATAAATTGTTTACTTATGAATTTAAGAAAACAACGTAAAAAGCAACATTTATTTGGTCCGTCCCAATTCGCATACTATCTGGATCTGTCCTAAATAGTATTCATTCATTCATTCATTCATTTTCTTTTCAGCTTAGTCCCTTTATTAATCAGGGGTCGCCACAGCGGAATAAACCGCCAACTTATCCAGCATATGTTTTACGCAGCGGATGCCACAGAAATGCCAACTGACCCAGCCAGGGCTGGAACCAGCGACCTTCTTGCTGTGAGGCGATCGTGCTACCCACTGTACCACCGTGACGCCCCTAAATAGTATTCGAAAATAGAATTAGCATGTCTTAAATAATAAGGTACCTACCAAATTGCATACTTAAGTCTATTCTACTGGTAGTTTGATCTTTTATTTCACTAATTTGGCATCCGTTAAAGGTCCCATGAAGTTATTTATTTGTTATTTTTTTTTTTTTTTGATATGTTAGTATCAGTATGTTAGTTTTAAGGATATCCATAAGCTAGTGTGGTCTAAAACAGAGACAAAATTCGCGTATAGAAGATGTAAACATCCAAAGCTTGCAGTTCGTCACTTCCACCTAAATCAGGGGTCAGGAACCTTTTTTCAGCAAAGAGCCATTTAGGATTTTTTTTTGCCAAATTCATTTTTTTAAAGAGCCATTGGGGTGTGTATAACTATAAATAATACCTTTGTTTATGTCCACAACTCAAAAATAAACAAACATGAGGCATCACATGTTAAGCAAGTCTATAAATGAAGAAAGCACAATTTATTTAAATTCTGGTAAATAAACTCTTCTTTTTTTGGGGGGGGAAAGCAACACAGTTAAAAAAAAAAAAACATTTTTCTATTATTAAAAAACCACAGTTACTTCAAATCATTCAAAATAAAATATTCAGCAACATTTAAATTTTGGCTAGTTTTAAAGAACAAAAATCGTATTTTACTACTATTGAGAATATAAAGGGCAAATAAAAGGGCAAATAAAGCGCACACGTGGTTACCATAGAAACGTAAGTTGTTTGCCCTTCATTGGTGTCGCGATTCAAGTTTATCCACAGCACCACACACGTGCACTGGTTGAAATGTTTTTTTATTATAAACTGAGTTTTTATTAATTTTGCATTAATAAAAATTACAATAAAATGGGAATTATTATTGTTTTTTCAATAGGAAACTGATTTCTAGTGATGTTTTTAAACTGTTAAATATTATTGAAGGGAGACAGCTGGAGAGCCACGTATTTTTGTTCAAAGAGCCACATCTGGCTCACGAGCCATAGGTTCCCTACCACTGGCCTAAATTAATAATTTTTTTCACGTCATCTCATACTTCAGTCTCTCAGGATCTCAAATCTTGACCAATCAAATGCTCTCTAGTATCTGACATGCCCTGCCACCATTTCTCATTCTCATCTGATTCAGAATCTCATTCAGATTCTCATTTGTCTTTTCATTCGATCCGCTTGAGCTCAACCACTCTGTGATAAAAACAATACGCTATTGGCTGTTTTTTTAAAGGACAGGAGCTACTCTATGTCCCGCCCTCTCTTCATGTTTCAGTTATGATTACGTCAAACATCGAATAAAAATGCACATTTCAAAGCACTTCACAGGACCTTTAAACATGGACTGTTGATCGGTTCGAATTTTTGTTTGCTAAAAAAAAAAAGCGTTATTTGGGATGACACGAAACTCATACACTACACAGCTGAGTGTATGAGTGCATAGTGTAGTGAAGTCAAGTTGAGCTTTATTGTCATTTCACTAGGCCTGTCACAATAATCAATATATCAACTTATCGCACAACACATGGCCATGACATCAATCATTTTTAAATACTGATTTAATACTGAACATTGATTTTGTTCCATAGACATGGTACAAACCTCTCTAAGTAGCTTATCCATGGCTAAAACCATAGCATCTCAATCAACACTTGTAACTGCTCTTCGCTCAATGGAGATCACAGTCAATGAGTTGCATTGCACAGACCAGCTCAGGCAAATGAAACACTATGGATTTTCTGGTTGCACAATCACTCATGTTAGAGAGTCAGTAACAGGAATCCTATAAACAGCTAGCTCTAAAAGTGGATCTAATGTGATTCGTCTTTCAGGAAAGCTGCCAATTTCACAACTGCCTTGTATTACCACCTATTAAACAAGCTTTCGATTTATTAATAATTCCTTACATTTATATAGCGCTTTTCTAGACACTCAAAGCGCTTTACACAATGGGGGAAATCTCCTCATCCACCACCAGTGTGCAGCATCCAGCTGGATGACGCGACGGCAGCCATATTGCGCCAGACCGCACACCACACACCAGCTGATTGGTGGAGAGGAGACAGAGTGATGAAACATGATGAGATATGGGGATGGTTAGGAGGCCATGATGGACAGAGGCCAGTGGGCAAATTTGGCCAGGATGCCGGGGTTAAACCCCTACTCTTTTTCGAAGAACATCCTGGGATTTTTAATGACCACAGAGAGTCAGGACCTCGGTTTAACGTCTCATCCGAAAGACGGATTATTGATTAGTTTTTCTCAAAATGTTCTTTGTTTGGGATAAACGATCTGTAGCTTTGTGATACTGGAAAACCAACAGAGATGATGTTAACAGGGATAAAATGCATAATCGTGCAGGTTGTGTGCTTTTATCAATTAGAGTAATAAGGATTGATATAAGGTTTAAAACAGAACATGTTTTAAGTTAGAATAGTATAAAATAAAAGTAGTGTTTAATGATTAATGTAATATTGAATTATTAGATATACTTTTATACATATAATATTATCATGTGTTAATGTTATTGGAGGATAAATGTTTAAATTATAATATAAAATGTACATATGTGATGTACAATTTAAGTTAATACAAAGATGTCTGTATTCATATTTATACTGTATTAGTTGAAAACAATAGATCTAAAAAAAATTACACTCAACAATACACTCAACATTTGCTGTTTGTTCGGACTAATTTAAAATGAGCTGAAACAACACAATTCTTGATTTCTTTTTTTGGGACAACTTAAATGTTTTATGTTCAATCATTTAAATTTGTAAAAACTAATAAGTTAACTTAATTCCTTCATGTTGTCTCAACACAAATCGATTGTGTGGAACCCAGCAGTTTTTTACAGTGTACAGTGTAATTTTAAGAGATTAACAAATAAATATTCTATCACTGATAAACTGAATCATATTTCGTATATTTTAACATGTTGAGGTTTTTTTTGTTGTAGAAATAAATTACTTCAATGACTGTTCATGCTTAAATTTGTCTAATGCTATACACACAATTCTTATGTTTTATTTATTTAAGTCTTATTTCATAGCTAAAATACGTGAACCACAACCTGATTTGTTAATTGTGTACAACATATTTTACCACTAATTTGCTATTAATACTTGAAATAGATTATTATTATTATTATTATTATATCTTATTATATAGTCTTATTATTCATGATTTTTTCAACTCCCTAAAGTTGTTCTGGACTGAATTGCTGATTGAATTGCAATTCACAAAATTTTTGGTAACACTTTATTTTCAAGTTTAATTCTCGCTAATTAACAAACCATTGACTATGGTTACTTTAGCTCTAAACTCCAAATTCGCTGCTTATTAATAGTAACTATGTGAGGTAGTTGTTGGGTTTAGGTATTGGGTTGGATTAGGGATGTAGATCATGCAGATTATGGACTTTATATATACTTATAAGCCAATATGTTAATAATATGCTTGCTAATAAGCAGAGCCAGACATTTTTTTGCTCTTTCACATGCAAAGAGTTTTGTACAATATATTTGAATGATTTTGCAAATATAGTAACCAAAATGTTAACTTTTAAGTAACGTGTCCGGTGTATTTATAGAGAAGTGTGTTTCTACAGGTGGCTTGTCAAGCCTACTCACAATGTTTTGTAGAGATATGGAGTAATTGTATCATAACCTTTTAACATTTAATTAAGGATTACAATGCAAATTCAATTAAAACCACGTGTTTGGTAAACAAAGCAAGTCTGTCATTCAATATATTCACTTAAAGTTTACTTAAATGTTACTTTACAAACTGTATTGTACATAAACCGTTAAAACTATTTTAGTGTTGCCAATGTGTTAACAATTTTCTCATTTAAGGATGTGATATTTGACAATATCTGAGAGCAAATCTGAATTTCACTTTTTGAAATGTAGAAACTCCTAAGAAAACTCCAGTTTTAGTCATTTCTATAAATCATGTTTTTGTTGCAACTGTACTCTTCAATATACAAAGCTAAAAGCGTCAATTTTAAGTAAAGTGTCTGGTGCATTTAGAGAGAACAGTGTTTTTACAGGTGGTTTGTCAAGCCCACTCACCTGTGCGAGGCACACTCAGAAATGCACAATGTTTTATAGAGATATGTAGTGATTGTATCATAACCTTTTAACATTTAATTAAGGATTACAATGCAAATTCAATTAAAACCACATGTTTGGTAAACAAAGTACGTCTGTCATATATAATATATTTACTTAAAGTATACTTAAATATTACTTTTTGTATTGTACATAAACCATTGAAAATTTGCATATTATTCAATAATATTACTTTAATATGAAAACTGAATAAATATATATTTACACATTTACGTACACTGTTAGACGCTTTATCGTATTTGTTGTATTTATCGTTTTTGTTGCCAGCAAGTTGTTGCAACTATCCCTTTACGGTATCTTACCTGTAAATGTGTTTTACAGTAACAGAGCCCTACCGCAGTTTCATTTAACAGTAAAATAGCCTTACCGCAACTTCTTTTTATGGTAAAATGCCCTTTACCGCATTTGAATTTTACAGTATGACCATTTTTAACAGTACTTTTGCTGTAATTTATTTACATTTTACACTAACGCAGTACAAGACCTTTATCTTTAGTATTTACTATTGAATTTAATAAATTCCAAACAAGTGACGAGATCACGTACAACAGTATTTTTATTATTCATTGTTATTATATCCATTTTAAATGGTTTACAGAAGTAATTTTCATTCATCAATCTAGTTTAAATACATTTTGTGATACAAGATGTTACTTTTATTAACTGTGTCATTTTTGTCTTCAACTAAAGTAGCAGTACTTGATTACTTTGATTACAGTAGAATACAGCAAATTCCTAATATGCAGTAAGTTACTGTAAAAGTTAGTCTTAACAGCAGGGCTTCATTTGGGCTTCATTTGTGCTGGAACAAGCCGGATCTGGAACCGGCACTCTGAAATCTGATCCGGCACCTCATTTTACCAGTCCCCCTCCGCACAGGCCAATATAAAATATCCTCCTGCAGACTTGTAGCTTGCATAAACTTAATTTAAAAACACATATAATTAATGATGATGATGTCAATAACTTAAAATTTATCTTTATATTTAAAATGGCTATAAAATGGTGCTTAAAATCAGTGCTTAATTAGAAATGTAGATCAATGGCGAAAAGACAGATTTACGAGATTATTTTAAACAGAGTACAACATCTAAAACAAAACAGGCTATAATTATATGCTATAGATGATATCAAGGGTTCAAATTGACCTGTTGACAAAAAAAAGATGAAACAATCATTCAAACTCATGTAACAAGTATTTTAGAAGCAAAAAAACAAAACAAATAATAATAAAATAAAGTTGTTTTAAAAAAGACAAAAAAGACAGATATGCGCCTGCCTTGTTTACGTGACAGACAGTGCGTCCTTGTAGTTTTCTTTGCATAAATTTAGATACATTTTCATAATAGATTTACAGCGAAGGAAACGTTATACATAAAGATTGGAATAAAATAAAAACAAAAAATACTTTTTACAATACATGCACACTATAAAAGCTACTTATGCAAGCTGTAATTCACTTAAATGGGCCCACCAATTTGATTGCGCGAATGCTCCGTTACCTCTCTCTCCTTCTGGTCACATGCTGAATCCGTTACCCCGATTTGTTCCGGGACCAATTTACAAATTAAGCACTGCTTAACAGTATAAGTAAATAAACAGATTGAATCATGGGCTCAGATTCTGTTTGGGCCTAATAAGCAATTAGTTAATAGTGAGAATTTGTCCCTATACTAAAGTGTTACCAATTTCTCATTCCAATTCAATATAAATTCACACTTAACAACTGAAAGAAAACATATTTGTTCTATTTTTCCAATGTGGCAGATTTTTTGTTGATATTTTAAAATGCGTCATCATGACCAAACACACTTGTCTTGTGGCTTACCTACCTTCTTTTTTTCCCCCCTTAGAAATTTCCAGATGAAGGTCTGGCCAACGTGGTGAGGAATGTGTTTGACTTTGACTCCTATAACAAGGACATGCGTGAGGTGCTGATCTCAGCTCTGCACAAACACGGCATTCCAATCGGAGCCAAACCCACCAGCGTCCACCTAGCCAAGGAGTAAGAGCTCAGCTGCTATTGACCCTTTACTGTCCATCAATACACTGTCAAGTTCTCTTTCTGCAATGTCCTGGACTAAACAGGCTACTTGTAGAAAGGATCTTCTTTACACGGTCCTCAAACCATACACTTGAACAAATGTGTTTCTTTAAAGGTGAAGTGTTCAATTTTCATACTAACATTGGCACTATATATTAATATTAAAAATAATGGTCCATTCGTTGATGTTAGCTAATGTATTTACTAACATGAACTAAGTATGAACAATCTTGTACAGCATTTATTAATCATAGTTCAACATTTACTAATGCATTATTAACATCTAAAGCTTGTTAACATTATTTAAAGGGCACCTATGATGAAAATCATCTTTTGTAAGCTGTTTGGACAGGACTGTGTGCAGGTATAGTGTGGAGTGATAGAAACACAATAAGTCTCTTTTTTTTAAATTTCCTGACATTAAAATAGGATCCAAATCCCTCCCATTTTGAGGCCTACCGCAACGTGACGTAGGAGTGCGGTTTCCCCGCCCACCGAATTGATTGACAGCCGCGTATTAACATGTCTCTGTAGTAACGCGTATAATCATATCAACAAGACAGGACGTGCGCAAAGCAACCGGGAATAAAAGATCTGTTGAGCTCTCTGTGATCATCAATCATCATCAAATGTGATCAAGAATAAGTTTTACTAGTTTAAAACGTTTTTAAAGCAGTGCATGTTTTTAATGAATTACAGTGATTTTACCATCTTTACTTTATCACCACAGCCGCATGTCAGTACAATTATAAAAGAAGACGCTTCAATCCCGGTTTGTGGACGTTAAATCAGCTTTATTTTGTATATTAACATAACAGATGTCCATAGAGCAGTGGATATTAGCGTGTGTCCTGTCACATTTGCGTGCAAAAACAGTGCAAAGTTAAACGCGCGCACTGTGTGTGTCCCCGCTGTATGTGTGTGCGTGGACTTTGTAACGACATTGTGTGTGGCTCATCGTTGCAACTCCACAACAAATACATCAAATAATAATCATTTGGAAAGTTCTTACTGTAGTGTTTCTCACAATTGTTAAGTGAGGTCTGCTTCCTTCATGTCTGTCACTGTGCTGTTTATCTGACGCAGCCGAGGCGGAGATTGAGGCACACTCTGACAGGCACGTGGAAACGGTGGGTGGGGAGAACCAGCATTGAAGGCACAGGCCACAAAAACAGCTACATAGTGTTCAAAGCAGAAAATTATAATGTTCTGAAAGGTATAACAAATAATCTGATGGGTGTTTTGAGCTGAAACTTTACAGACACATTCTGGAGACACAAAAGACTTATCTTAAATCTGAAAAAGGGGTAAAATAGGTGCCCTTTAATGCACTGTGAGTTAACAAGAACTAATAATGGACAACTTTATTTTACTGCTACTTTATTAACTAACGTATCAAAGATGAATAAATACTGTAATAAATGTATTGTTCATTAATTGTTTATGTTAGTAAATGCATTAACTGTTAAATGTTAATGGACCATTAAATGTTAATGGACCATTATTTTAGTTACCAATGTGTTACCAATTTTCTCATTTAACAATCCCATATCTGACTAAATCTGATAGCAAATCTGAATCTGAGTTTTTGCAATGTAATGGAAAACTTCTGAAAACAGCGATGTTTACAAAGTGCTTGAATTATCGGGAAACAAAATATCATAGTATATAGTTAATTTGACAGAAATTTAACAGTTAATTTAACAGAAAACCAGATTTTTTTTTTTTTTTTAAGAAATCCATTTTTATATTGCAATTTTTTGCATCAAAAGTCAATGTAAAAACATGATTTCAGAAACTAAGAACGAAGAATACTCCAGTTTTAATAATTCCTATAAATCATGTTTTTGTTGCAGTTGTCCTCTTCAATACACAACATAAAACATATCTGAAAATGACTCAAAATTAAGTTGATAATAAACTCTTCATAAGAACTTAGATTGAAATGTTTCATTTTAATGGTTTTCATTCAAAATTATTGCTGCAGCCTTTCTCCATGCTACAAATCATAATCTCATTATATAATTGATCAGTGAGACCTTGAAAAGACTGCTTAAAAAGACCTTGAAAGTCCTGGAATGTCATTATCATAATACATCATTAAAAATTATATGGACACTGAAAATTGGTAATGCCAGTGATATTATACTGTATGTCTAGTCCATTATATTTTTTTGCCCAAAAATCACCAGCTTCACCTTTAACAGATGCATATAACACAAACGCTGCTCATTTCATTGAAGATGCAATAGCAAAACCATTCGTAAGCTTCCATTAAATTAGAGCTGATGAAAATTCCATGAAATTATAGCTAAAAAGGCTAAAAACTTAAAATTTGGTTGACTGGCTGCGTCTGAAAGGTCAAAAATGCTACCTTTGGAGGCAGCATTCCCTTAGTTATCACCAAGGCTCTGTCTAGTGTATTGCACATGATTCAGTCATTATGCTGTCTCAGACGTCTGTCTGAAATCAGTTTAGCAAGGTGCCTTTGTGCAACATCGCTGCCTCAAGAGTCACTGCCTGTTAGGACAGTGAGGCAATAAGTCATCTGCCTAAGCTTTCAGACGCAGCCAGGGTCTGGTTAGTGCTTTTAAAGAATGTGAATAATTATGGGCAGATTCCAATTGGGTTTGAGCATCTCTAATACGGCACACTCCCAGAGTGGGAAACCTGGAGCAGGGAAGGATACCTGTCACCTTTCAGCGAAATTAGTTGTTTTGGATTGAATTGTTTAAACTTGCACTAAAGGCAAGATTGAGGGCGAATTCCATACGTTCACGGCAAACGTGCATTCGCATCATTCATGCCTCCGGCAGAGATTTGGCTTTATTCGTTCAGTTGTATTGACCTTGTATGTACGTAAACTATTGAACAAATGCTTTAAGAGGGAAAGTTCATCCAAATATTTGAATTGCCGTCATTTACTCGCCCTTTACTTGGTCCAAATCTTTACTTCTGTAGTTTCTTTCTTTTGTTAAACACATTTTTAAAAGGGTGAAAATCTGTAACCACTGACTTCAATTCAATTCATCTTTATTTCTATTGTTCTTTTGCCATGTAGATTCTGTCAAAGCCTCTTAACATAGTAAATTGAAACTGAACTTCAACTGTGAAAACTGGACTGAAGCAGTTTAGTTTACCATTGAGCATTAAATAAGAACCATCGAACCATAAGAACCACTGACTTCCGTAGTATATGTTTTTCATATATGGATGTCGATGATTACAGGTTTTCAGCTTTCTTCAAAATATCTTCTTCTGTGTTTTAAACAGTAGAAACTCATAAAGTTTTGAAACCACTTGAGGGTGAATAAATGGTGAGTAAATTTCAATTTTGGGGTGAACTATCCCTTTAAATTCGAATTTTCGTGTGAAGCAAGCATTAAACGTGTCTTCCGCACAGGCAATTGAAAAATACTTGAGCTGAAAATTCGATTGAGGTAAAAAAACATCCCGCGAGTAAATTAGAGCAAGTGATGCGATGCTCTGCGTTTGGTGTGACTGAACTCAACGAAGCTCACCAAATGTGGTTGACGAAACATTGTGGTCTCAAAGATCTTGTGTTCGGCTCAATATTTTCAATTCTGATGATTTTGCATTCCTGTTAGAGAGAGACAGTTGTGTCTCTGTAATGCAGTGGTTTGGACAGCACTAGGCGAAGGGAGAAATTAATCTGAATTGGCTCTTTGTGTGACGTCCGTATCCCTGTTGTGTGTACGTCTGTTCAAGTGCCCTTTTGGAATTTGCCTTTTATTTGTTTAATAAATGTTACGCAACAGAATTATTAAACAGCAAATAATGTCTCACTCAGAAGAATAAGGTCATTTTATTTGCTTCATGTTGTATATTAAACGCTTTCAATAAAGGAAGTTATTTGTTTCTTCCGTCTCATATTTGTCTTATTTCACTTAATTTTGATTGTAAATTTTTCCATCTGGTCTATTAAGTTTTTTTGTTTCTTGGGAAGAAACAAATATTTCCTTTCAAACAACATTTTATAAAAAGGCAATACTGCATTATTAATCAGTTTGTTTGAGAGAAGGCTCTCTTTTTGTACTTTTTTAATTGTCATAAAATTGTAACATTATTAAATATTATTTCTTTAAAATGTTATTTATTCCTATTGTTAAACTTAAGCTTCAGCAGCCATTGCTCCAGTCTTCAATGTCAAATGATCCTTCAATTAACATTTTAACATGCTGGATTGATTCTAAAGGAGCATTACAGTTAATACAGAAAACTCTTTGTGAAAACTGTGATATTGTGTTAAATAGAAGGTTTTAAATAACAGCATGTTGTTGGAGAAAAAACTTACAGACTCCAAACCTTTAAAATCTGATACATTTATGTATACATGTACATTAAAAAGTTTTAATGTTAATTACATTAATATTTTTACTTGTTGTCACATCCTACCTGCATGAAGTGTCAAGCAGTGCAGTAATGATTGAAAATAATAACTGAGCAAAAGCTAGATGTTTATGTACAACCTTCATTAATATCAATGAGTTACTATAGAGACACGGGCTGTTTTAAGAGTTGAGGCATGCGCATAGTGGACTGAATCCGTGACCACCATTTACATGTGGATTATTTTCCAATTTTCATCCAAATTTGTATTTAAGTACAAAAATGCTGAAGACGCAAAAATCACTGCAAAAAAAATGTCTTTCTTATAGTTGTCTTGTTTCTAATGCAAATATCTTTAAAATGATTAATCAACAAG